>JASDQU010014792.1:116176-173337 GCA_032191745.1 Picea mariana | reverse complement strand
GGATGGCCTTAAAAATGATGTTCAAAGGTTTGTGGCAGAATGTTTGGTTTTCCAATAAAATAAGGTGGAAACAGTTAAGACCCCAGGTCTTTTACAACCATTAGCCATCCCAAGTCGGCATTAGGAGGAGGTTTCCATGGATTTTATCATAGGGTTATCAGAGTCTGAAGGAAAGAGTGTCATCATGGTGATTGTTGATAGAATGACCAAGTACACACACTTTTGTGCACTCTCTCATCCCTTCAAAGCTAGTACAGTTTCCACCGCATTCATGGAGACATTTCAAAAGCTACATGGAAGCCCAAAGATTATTGTAAGTGACAGAGATGCCATCTTCACTGGACATTTTTGGACAAAATTATTTTCTTGTTTGGGTACTCAATTGGCTCATAGCTCATCCTATCATCCTCAATATGATGGACAAACCAAGATAGTGAACAAATGTCTGGAAGGCTACCTTCGTTGCTTCGTCTATGATAAACAAACACAATGGTTCAAATGGTTACCCTTGGCAGAATGGTGGTATAACACTTCCTTTCATACTGCAACAAAAATGACACCATTTATGGCACTCTATGGATACCACCCTCCTTCCATCACTTCTTCTCTAAAAGAAAAATCTAAGGTTCAAGCAGTGGAAGATCACATCGAGCATCAACAACAAGTTCTCCAAATCTTAAAAGACAACTTGACCATGGCACAGAATCACATGAAACAAAAAGAAGATCAACATCGTAGTGAAAGAAGTTTTGAAGTAGGGGATTGGGTGTTTTTAAGACTACAACCATACAAACAGATGTCCCTCAAGCAAGCCAAAAAGGATAATAAATTATCACCAAAGTACTATGGACCTTATAAGGTGTTGCAAAAGATTGGTACTATGGCATATAAATTGGAGTTGCCTGCATCTTCACGAGTACACCCAGTTTTCCATGTTTCATGCTTAAAGAAGATTATAGGCAACATGATCCCAGTTCAAACTATATTGCCAGAACTTGAGGAGGAAGGAAAAATAATATTGGATCCTGAAGCCATCTGTAATATACTAGATATAAAATGTATGCAGAACTGAAATAAAATGCTATTAATGGCAGAATAACATCAATATAACCAGAACATTCACCACAATAACACTGAAATGATATAAGAATAAAAACAGAAATAACACTTTGAATCTGAAAGTAATGTTCACGGGCCTCTTCGAGGGGTAAACCTCCAGTTGAGAAGAGCTCTATTACAATAATATCCAAGCTAGGGTTCTCATACCCTCAACTCCTATTTATACTAAAAAGAAGCATCTAGAGGAAGATCCTTCTAGAAGCGGAAGCTTCTATTAGGTCTTCTTACATCCGCTTTATTCTATTTTATTGAAAGGCCTTATTAATATTGACCTTTATTACATCCAAATATATTTTTATACCTATGTGCGGGTTAGGACCCTAACATGTCCTCCCCCTTAAAAATAGCCTTGTCCTCAAGGCTTGAGATGAGGAAATCGCTACAAAATGGTAGTTGGTTCCCAAGTGGTGTCTGCTGGAGTTGTATCTTTCCACTATACTAGCACTTTCTTGATGGTTCTTTGACATAGGCGACACTCATGTTGGTCCAAAACTGCTTCTGGCTGTAGCCAAATGGATCCTTCTTCAGCTAAATCTGGAAGGTTGGTTTGAATTTGGCACTTAGCTCCAATCACCTTCTTTAAGCATGAAACATAAAAAACAGGATGTAGCTTCGAAGTGTTGAGCAAATCTAACTGATAGGCGACTTGTCCCACATGCTTGAGTACGGTATAAGGACCATAAAATTTGGGTGCTATCTTCTGACAATGCTTGACCTTGAGGGAAGTTTTCTTGTAAGGTTGTAGTCGAAGAAACACCTGATCCCCTTCTGTAAATTGACGTTTAGAGTGACCTTGATCTGTTTGTTGCTTCATGCAATTTTGTGCCATGACCAAATTCTATTTGAGGGTACGAAGAATAGCCTCTCGAGCTGTAAGTGTTAGGTCAACCGCTTGGACCTTCGAGGCACCCGGTAAGTATGAGAGAACTGAAGGTGGATTTTTCCCATATACCGCATCAAAAGGAGCCATGCATGTAGCTATATGGTATGAAGTGTTGTACCACCATTCAGCTAGGGGTAACCATTGAGCCCATTGATTTTTCTTTTACGAGGAAAAACACCTCAAATATGTTATTTTTGTTGTTCTGGGGAGGAAATGCATTGTTCCAGAAAATACTTGAGGCTTTGATGGTCTGTCTTAATTTGGAAATGTTTCCCCAATAGATAAGGATGCCATATATCCATGACATGCAAAATAGCCAACATTTTCTTTTCATAGATAGATTTTCCCAGATTTCTTTTAGATAGTTGCTTGCTGGTAAAGACCAAAGGTTGACCCTCTTGCATAAGGAAAACACAAATTCCTTTCCCTGAGGCATCACATTCCAACACAAAGGTATTTGTGAAATCGAGAAGGGCAAGGACCAGAGTGGTGCACATGGCCATATTCAAGGTCTAAAAATCTTGAGCAGCGGTGTGAGTCCAAGTGAAAGAGTTCTTTTTGAGGAGAGTAGTGAGAGGTGCTGCAATCTTCCCATAATTCTTAACAAACTTGTGATAAATACCCTGTTAATCCTAGAAATCCATGCAATCTCTTAAGAGTCTTTGGGTGAGGCCAGTCTTGCATAGCTTCAATCATTTTAGGATCCACCCTGATGCCATATTTGCCAACCAGATGACCCAAGTATTCTACTTTTAAGGTGCCAAAAGCACATTTAGACTGTTTTAGGAAAAGTTGGTGCTGAGAGAGTAGATGGAGAACTCGATCCACATGAGAAAGATGGTTTGTCCAGGTTTTTCTATAGATGAGGATATCATCAAAGAAAACTAAGACAAAATGGCGGAGAAAAGGATGAAAGACATGATTCATGAGGATTTCAAGGGTGGAGGGGGCATTACACAAGCCAAAGGGCATGACCAAAAACTCATAGTGGCCCTCATGAGTTCTAAAGGTAGTCTTGGGAATGTCTGCCTCTTTCATACGTATCTGGTGGTAGACTGAACAAAGATCCAGTTTAGTGAAGAATCGGGTGCCACTCAATTCATCCAGGAGGTCATCATTGACAGGAATGGGGAATTTGTCTTTGATAGTAAGTTTGTTGAGGGCACGGAAGTCAGGACACATTCACCAAGAACCTTATTTCTTTAGGACCATGACCACATGAGACAAGTAGGGGCTCGTACTAGGGCGGATAACGCTAGCATTAAAGAGTTCCTGGACCATTTTCTCAATTTCATTTTTTTGGGAAAAGGGGTGACGATACGAACATATATTGGGAGGAAGGCTTCCGGGTACAAGGGGAATGGAATGATCATGAACACCATGGGAAGGAGGGAGGCCTTGGGGAGTGGAAAATACCAATTGATGTTTAGAAAGGATGGATTGGAGGTCTTGTGGTACTGAGGGTGTCTCTGTTGCTTGTATGGCATGGAGTTGGGCGATAATACCAGAATGACCCTTTTTGAGCAACTTTTCCATGCGATGGGAACTAATGATCTCAGGTGAACTGATGGTGATTCCTTGGAACTTATATTGGTGGCCCTCCTGGTTGAATTGAATGGTTAACTCTTTAAAATCCATGAGAATGGGACCCAAATTCCTTAGCCAGTCTGCACCCAACACAATGTCACAACCTCCCATGTCGATAGCAAACATGTGGGATTTCAGGTGGTAGTCACCAATTTGGAGATGCACATTTTCACAACACCCTCCACATTTCATGGAACCACCATTGGCAATCATGATTTGGAAATTATTGATGGCATGGATGTAGCAATGAGTTTCTTGGGCAATGCAGCGATGAATAAAATTATGGGTGCTGCCACTATCAACCAGAATGATGACCTTCCGATGCTTGATGTAACTGATGATCTTGAGGGTTTGGGGAGCTGAGAAACCAGTGAGAGCATTGAGGGAAATGACAAGTTCTACTTCGGGAGGGTCTGAGGGAGGGGTTATGTCAGTGGATTTAGGTGACTCAAACACAGAGGGAGTTTCTTCATATTCTTTCGAAATCTCCTCGAAGATGGCCATAAAAAGATTTTGTTCTTTACACTTGTGGCTCGAGAAATATTTGTCATCACAGTTATAACAAAGGCCTTTGACTTGGAATTCAGCCATTTCATCCTTAGTCAATTTTTGGATCTTTAGTGGAGTAGAGGGAGTAGTGGGATTTACCGGTTTAGGGCAGGGGATAAAGGAGGGTTTGTGATTTTGAGTAGATACAACCTGTTGTGCTTCTTTAGCTCTTTTTGTAGCCTCCACCCAACTCTTAGGCAGAGCTATGAGGATATGGGCCTGAATTTCCTCCTTGAGGTCGCTTATAAAACACTCTTGGAAAAAGGAATTAGACATCCCCTCTGTTCTAAAAGCTAGGTGCTCAAAGGCAGCTATAAAATCTTCCAATGTTCCTAATTGTTTCAACTTTGTCAAATGATCCAAATGGTTGGTGTTAGTGTCAAATCGTTCATAAAGCTCTGCCACAAAGTGTGTCCAAGAAATATACCCTTGACAAGAAGTTTTTCTCCATTGCCACCATTGCCAACGTTCTTGATCTAGATGGAGAACACCATATTGAAGTTTGGCCAAGTCATCTGTAATGATGTATAAAGAGAAGTAATGTTCCATTTGGGTTACCGAACCAGTGGGGTCCAAGCCATCAAATTTGGTCTCATCCACTCGCGAAAGGCATAGGTCACGTTGAAAGTGATGGTTCTGCAAGGTATGGGAATGAGAGGAATGGTCACCTTTAGTATGTGGAGGTGAGGAAGAGGAAGGGTTATCTATAGGGATATGCAGTTTGGTGCAGAGTGCTAAAAATCCTAATTCAAGCTGGGTGGTGAGGTGTTGTTTGATTTCCCCCATTGAGGACTCCATGGTTGTATTGATGGCGACAACATTGGCACTAAGTTGTTTCACTTCTTGTTGGGTCTCAATGAGACCAGATTGCAAGGTGTTGAAGCGATATTCCAAGTCTTGGCTACGAGTATGGGCCATGAGGATGAGGAAACTAAAAAGGGGTGATTGGGGTAAAAAATTTTGGCCGAAAAAATGATATGGATGAATGTGATAAGGGCGAAGAGATGAATCCAATGGAATAGGTCTCAAATAATGGTGAAAAAATTTCTAGACTTTTTTTTGTTTTTGTTTTTTTTTATAGAGTTATACTCCAGTCTGAAGAATACTACAGATAGGAAATTCCCAAATGCTTAACCAGAAAGAAATGTGTATTTACTTGGCAACCCGAACACAGTTGCACGACAATAGATCTTGTCTGTTTTAATTTGTTTATGTTTCTGTCCCCCAAGGGTTAGGTATTCAAGGGTTCTACATACAAGGGTTTTCCTGTGCTATAGCTCTCTAATATATGTGCGGGATCCAACAATAGTACTCGGCCCAATATCGTAGGGAGCTAGCTAAGGAGGATAGACCGCACCCTTAGTCATACTACCCGACTATCCAGGTACTAGAGAGTATCTTCCTGAGTGTTGTTTTGGGTGACACTATAGCAGTCAGGCGGCCAATCAGTTTATCTAAAGAGGGCTTCAGGTAATCTAGGCCGATCCGTACACAAGTGMTTTCTGATGTGCTACCACTCTAAGGGGTACCAACAGGGGTTACAAGGGTGGCCAACATATGTGTKCTTAAGTACCTCTTGTATTTCCTGCGTGTATGAATCCCTCAACCGTGGGTTTATGCGCGTAACGACATATCTTTGTGGCTTAAAGATGCCAGAATACATCTCTACCCTGAAAAAAATTTAACCCACAATTTCTGCTGAGGAAAGTGCTCTGATACCACTTGTAATATACTAGATATAAAATGTATGCAAAACTGAAATAAAATGCTAGTAATGGCAGAATAACAACAATATAACCATAACATTCACCACAATAACATTGAAATGATATAAGAATAACAACAAAAATAGCACTTTGAATCTGAAAGAAATATTCATGGGCCTCTTCGAGGGGGCAACCTCCAGTTGAGCAGAGCTCTATTACAATAATATCCAAGCTAGGGTTCTCATATCCTCGACTCCTATTTATACTAAAAAGAAGCATCTAGAGGAAGATCCTTCTAGAAGCGAAATCTTCTATTAGGTCTTCTTACATCCACCTTATTCTATTTTATTGAAAGGCCTTATTAATATTGACCTTTATTACATTTGAATATATTGTTCTACTTATGTGCAGGTTAGGACCCTAACACCATCACTAACACAAGAGTTTTCCAACTAAGGAATAGATCCATTTCAGAGTATCTCATTAAGTGGAGGAAACTACCAGTTGAAGATTCCACTTGGGAAGATGAGTCTTTTATACAAAATCATCTAGAGTTACTCAAGCATTGCGGAAAACACTTGTCTCAAGGGGAGGGGCATGTTAAGCCCTAATATTGGCTCATTACCCCTTAATTGGGGCATATTACATTAGTAATGTTATTTTATTTATGTCGACTTTATTCCATTAGTTGTAACTATACCTTCTAGTCTCCTATATATACCAATGAGACATTTTCATTTGGAATCATCTTGTACTTGTACATTTATGTGGGCATAAGGAGGTTGCCCCCTTGAAGAGGTGTATTATCTGAGTTTCTCTCTTTTTCAAGGTGTTTATTACTTATTCTGAGCTTTTTCTATGCTATATTGATATTTGGTTCTTAACAAGATGGATCGAATGAAAAATCTAGAGATAACGAAGACCTAGATAAGAAGTTGAAAAAGAGCTTGGAAAAGAGAGACCAAATGCCAGTGTCACCACTTCTTCTCAATATTTGTTTAAAGTGGAAGCAAAAGTGGACAATATCAAACCCTACTAAGGTTATTGATACTATTAAGTTTAACAAATGGTTGCCATAGTTAGAAGTTTATTTCAATGTTCATAACATAGGAGAGGAGAAAAACATCTCATTTGTCAAACTAAAGTTAGAGGGCCATGCTCAAACTTGGTGGGAAATTCATAGGGAGATGCTTAGGCTGGAGAGTGATCCCCCCATAACTAAGTGGTAGGTGTTTAAAACCCTCATTAAGTCCCATTTCTATCCTATTGGGTATGAATAGGAAAAATGGATCCATTGGCATTACTTTTAGTTGAAGCAAGGGTAGATTGTGCAAGAGTATACTATTGAGTTCAAAAAAATGGCCATTATGTTGGGTATATTTCCCAAGGACCTAGATGTACTCCTCAAGTATATAGGTGGTCTACATAGTGATTTATGAAGGTAAGTAATACTCTTTAAACCTAGGATAATTAATGAGGCCTATGTGTAAGCACAATATTTGTATAATATGAGTAAGAATAAAGGAAAACCAAGTCATCCCAAGTCGAAAGGTCACCAAGATGCTTCCAAGGAGGGAAAGAAGAAGTGGACATGAAAGGGAAAGAAGATAATATGCATTGGACATTAGTGAAAGGATCCAAAAACCCATTGTAACCATTGTAATATTGATGGTCACATTGAAGATAAGTGTTGGAAGCTACATCCAAAGGTGAATCCAAGGAACCACAAGAAGAATTCCAAGAAGAAGAACATGTCATCTATGGATTAAGTTAACTAGGTAAATAGTAGCTTGGATGTATATGAAAATATTATTTACACTACAATGCTAGCATCCATCCTAAGGAAGAGGGGGAGATGACTAAACCCTTCAATATTAAGATCCAAGTCAATAATATAAAGGTGTATGCTCTATTTGATTATTTGTCATAGGGAAACCTCATAGCTGGATATTTGGTTAGAATTCTTGTATTGGAAGTTCATGACCATCCTCACCCATATCCATTGGGATGGGTAAATATTAATCCAAATATCGAGGCCATTAATCAGTGTAAGATTAAATTTTCTATAAGTGAAAACTATATTGATGAAGTGGAGGTAGATGTAGTGCCACTTGATGTATGTGATGCAATGTTTGGAATCCCCTACATGTACATGATGGATGCAATATTCAGAAGAAGAGAAAATCAATACCACTTGATCAAGGATGGTAAGTCATTCATCATCAATGCACTCAAAGGTAAATCCTATTGATTATTTGGGTTGGTTGTCATTGATGGCAACCCTTGAAGAAAGTTCGGTAGCATATTCCAGTAGCACAACGATTTGGGTAATGGAACCAAGTTTGTTTGATGGATAATGGTATGAGTTTTAATATATTTGAATGTAAGACTATTCTAGATGGATATTACATATCATGCCATTTCTGGTGGCATGTGGAACGTCACATAACTCCTCACAGTTAGAGAGTTATGGCCATGTGAAGTTGGAGAACCCTCATGAGTCATCTAGAAGCCCCAAAATGTCAAAGTAGTCAAAGTGGTTGCAAAGAATAAATTATTTAAATAATAAAGGGAAGTGATGAGTGTAATATAAGTCAAAGTGGATACAAAAGAAATTATTTAAATAATAAATTTAATGGAGAAATTACTAAGTGGACAAGTGGTTAGAAGTGGGTTAGCCCTAAAATAAGGAAAGTGGTTTAAGAGATTTTAGGAGGTAAATAATAAAGTGAAGTGATGAGTGTACTATAAGTCAAATTAGATACAAAATAAATTATTTAAATAATAAAGTTAAAGGAGAAATTACTAAGTGGACAAGTGGTTAGAAGTGGGTTAACCCTAAAATAAGGAAAGTGGGTTAAGATGGTTAAAAGGTAACTCCTTGAGGATGCTACATGAAAGTATAAATAAGAGGCAATGCTCTCTCATTTTAATCACACTTGAGCATATCGAATATATACAAGTGAATGAGGTAACCAAAGGATATCTAAGCTGAATTTCAAAGGGAAGGTGAAGTAAATAAGGCTGAAATTCAAGGGAGGATAAATTCTTTTGTTGATGCTTTCTAAGCTATGTTATTTACAGGTCATCTCACCATTTTCGCAATAATTTTATTTTCTAGAATGATTCAGACCATTAAATTGAGAGGCCATTGAGAAAACATATGCAAGTAGTTGTGATAAATATTTCGTCTTGTGGGTCATTGTATTTTTGGAGTTACACTCCGTGGAAAATAGGGTTTGTGGCTAGTCCTGAAACTAGTCTAAAACAAGTGTTTTGGGTAAAAACGTCATAAATTCTTCATAACAGGTCCAAATTTAGTAAAAACAAATGTATTGGTTAGAGTATATTTTGTAGTATTCCATGTACAATTTTCAAATCCATACAACAAACATTCAGTGCGGGACACTCTCTACAAGTTCGCTCTCTAGAATAAGCCAAAATTCAACAAGGTATGCCATTTTTGCTATAACTCCTTTTCTGAGAGGTCAAAAGTAGTGAAACCTGGAGGAATTGTATAAAAGAAACTAAATACCATTGTGTACTATTTTTAGATCTTTATTCATTACAAGTACATAGTTATGATTATTTCAAGTTATGATTGTTGACTAATCCAAAATTAGTCATGGGAGACTAAAGTAAAGTTTGATGAAAATGCTAGTCTCTTGTTGTTAAAGTTAAGGAAGGTTTGCAGGTATGTGATCATATACACCAGGTCTATTACAGAGTTACAAATTAGATTTGGATGATGAAATTGATGACGGATTTTGGTTGAGGTACATGTTGGGTACATGGTTAAGACAAGTATTTGATGAGTTGGTACATACATGAGGTGTATAGTTGATGATGTTGGTACATCTTGATGAGTCATAGTTTATGTGTATTTGATGCATGCTTGGTACATATTTGGTGCATGGTTGATGCACTCATTGATGGTACAGGTTGGTGCATGGTTGATGACTTGTTTATGGTACAGGTTGATTACAGGTTGTTTGGATAGATTATTGTGATAGGTTATTTGTACAGGTTTGATGCATGGTTGATGCATTTGTTTACGGTACAAGTTGAGGTAAAGGTTTATGTAAGGTACATGTTGGCACACATTATTGGTACAGGTTGTTACAGATTGATTACAAGTTGATTGGTATAGGTTTACATCAGTATATCTCATAGTGATAGTGTGACAGTGGTTCCATCATTGTACTTCTACATCAAGGTGGTTGGACGGGGCAAGGACAGGTGGCTTTAGCCACCTTCCCACTGTAGTCATAGAACATAGGGGGTTGTAGCTTCCTTCTGGTTTTAGCCAGAGAATTGGGGAGTTAGAGCTTCCCTCAGGTTGTAGCCTGAGAAACTAGAGGGTTGTAGCCTCCTTCTGGTTGTAGCCAGATAATTGGGGAGTTGGAGCTTCCTTCAAGTTGTAGCTTGAGAAAATAGGGGGTTGGAGCCTCCTTCCAGTTGCAATTGGAAAACAAAGGAAGTTGGTGCTTCCAATGAATATAATTCTTAAAGACATATAAGAAAAAACATTATGTGGTATTCTCCCGCTTTGGGTTTCCACGCAAAAACACTGGTGTACTGTGTATGTATATGATTACACATTTGTTCATTGTTTATTTACTCTGCAACTATTGGATGATAATTCTACATTGATATAACACTTGCATTTTTTGGTTAAAAACGATTATTTCTCTATTACTAATTCACCCCCCCTCTCAGTAATCCAACAAATCCAAGATCTCTTAACCAAGTAAATAAATTGATCAACTCTACTAGGAGGTTTGTATTACTTGTCTTAAGAGAGAATAAACTAGGAGATGAATCGATAAAAGTAAAGGCATATCTAGAGGGATGTACTAAAAAACATAAACTTTAGTTGAAAGAACTTTTGTAGGCATACATCGAAGTTTTCTAAGATCTTAAATGGTTATGACCTAAAAGGGAAGTGAAGCATAAGATATAGTTGCCGCTAGACTCCCCATTGCCAAACATTGTGTAGGGAAAAATTTAGGGTCTAAATTTTTCCCATGAGCTAATTTTTATTTTTATTTAAAAAAACAATATGTCAGTTTCCAATTTTTTTCTAAACTAATTTGCTCAAATTCTCTAAGATAAAACTATTTTACTTGAAAATCACCAAAAGTTTCTATAAACTATATAATATTTAGAAATCTGTATATTCTTACAATAATATTGTCAAACATTTTATGGTTGGAATGTTAAGAATTAGCAATATTCACCAAGGCTTCTACACTTTAAGATAAGTGTGTATCTTTAAAATTTTCCCTGACATTGGGCTATACAAACAATCCATCCTGGAATCAAATGAAGTGAAGAAATAGTTGCAAAAACTATTGGAGTAGGTAGTAATTCAACCAAGAACCTCACCTTGTGGGTCACCTATCATCATAGTACCCAAGAAGGATGGAACTTGGAGAATTTGTATTAACTATAGAGCTTTGAATAATATCACTATGGAAAGAATCAATGCCATTTGTGTATGATCGATGACTTGCTATATTAGTTATAGTATGTCATGTACATCACCAAGTTGTCTGTCAAATTAGGATACCACCAGGTATGATTTAAAGAAGGAGACACCTCGAAGACCACCTTCAAGACTACACAAGGTCTATGTGATTGGATGGTAATTCCTTTTGGTTTATGTAATGCACTAGCTACATTTATGTGTTTGGTGGATGGTGTATTGCATCCCTTTCTAGATTCATTTTTCATAGTGTACTTAGATGATATATTGGTTTATAGCTCTACATAAGAAGAGCATATATCATATCTCATGCATGTATTAGAGAACCTGCAAAATGATCAACTATTGGAAAATCTTAAGAAATGTGAATTTGATCAACAATAATTGATGTATTTGGGGTATGTGATTGGTGGAGGGGAACTCAAGGTAGATCCCATAAAGATGGAGGTCATCCTCAAGTGGTCAACTCCTACTAATTTTATTGAATTTAGGAGATTTGTTGTGGTAACATAGTACCTATGAAAGTTTATAGTATCCTTTTCATCTATGATTTCACCAATCCATGCCATAACAACCAATAGCAAGAGTTTCCAGTGAGGAAATATTCAACATAAATATTTTGATGTGTTGAAACATAAGGTAGAAGGAAAAGGAGACAGCACTAGCGACCCCACTCAGAAGAGAAATTGGAAAAGAAGCAGAGGTGATAATAGAAGAGGCTGCATCTGCTGTTGGAAGACCACACCAAACTTTGGAACAACCAGAGATACCAGAGAAGCCGGTGGTGGAACCATCACTCAGTGGAGAAAATTCACCACCTCCCTACAGAGTGCTTGGAAACATGGCAAAAGAAGAGGGAGTCATAGTCAATGAAACAAAGACATTTGGATTCCCCATACTAGATATGGCTAAAGACGTTGCTATGAAGAACATTCCATTATATTCACTTCTACATTTCAGAGGTATGTCGACAGAAGACCCTGATTCATTTTTATTTGAACTTGACATATTGTGTAGAAGCTATAACTACACATATAATGCTCAAAAATTAAAACTTTTCCCAGCCACACTAAAAGATTCGGCACTACGGTGGTTGATGAGCTTAGGGGAACAAACAATTTTGTCTTGGGATGGTATGAAAGAGACCTTCCTCTAGAAATACCAGGATTACTGTAGGCCTAGGGATTCTAGGAATGATATATTCAAAATGCACCAATCAGAAGAAGAAAGCTTAGAAGACTACTTAGAGAGATTCTTATACATATACCAAAAGACTAAGCAATTTTCTTTAGATACAGCCACAGTTAGGAACGTCTTTCTAAAGGGGGTGAGGGGAGATTGCATTGAAGTGTTAAACCTTATGAGCTCTGGGGACATATACCAAAAACCATTTTCATACATAGCAGAGTACTGTAAAAGATACTCTCACAGTCAAGCTAAAACAGGGAAAAGTATAAGGGACCCTACCAACAGAGTTGCTAAACCCACATCCCGAGGTGTCACAAGAATTGATCTAGGAAATCAATTAGAAAACTTTAAAACATATATCCTACACACCATCAGTTCCCAATTAAATACCATGCAAATTAAAAGAAAACAAGAGGAAGAAAATGCTACGTTAGCAATCTTCTGTCACCAGTGTAGGAGGAAACACCCTGAAAAGGAATGCCCCCTCAATGTTATTGAACTCTGTGGAATTTGCACAGAGAACCATTTTACTAGTGAATTCCCTTCTCTCCCTGGACTCAAGGCCATGTTCAAGGGAGGAGGAGAACCTGAGACATCTTACCCCCCTAGGAGATCATGGAGACACAAAAATCTTAGCATGTTTTCCGACCCAAGCACACAATACCCCCAACAACAATGGATACCTCCCATGTATTATCCTTAGTGGTAAACACAAACCCAACCTTGGAAACAGGGGTGGAGATGACCTATATATGGAAATGTCCCCTTTCAACCAACAAATTTTGCCACCTATCCACAATATCCTTCGAATATTTCACAGTTGCTTCCTGGTTTTACCCCCCTACTCTTCTTCCACATCCACAACCACAACAACCACTTGCACTACCAATGAATCCAAACATGTAGCAACCAATGCAGGCTGCACCCATCCAAAATCCTCCTCGGCCTACTCCTATTCCTACACAACCTATCCCTAACCCAAATAACAGACCAAAACAACCTATACAAAACGTTGAAGTACAAACCTTTCCTACATATGTAATAACGCCAACTCCATTTAACAGAATTGAATTAAGGTCAGGAAGGATTGTAAACAAAAAAAATCTCACTATGGTCATTCAAGGAGAACACGTGCATAATCACACAAACAAAGAGGAACAAATAGGTGCTCAAACGATTCAAAGAGAAGAACAAATAACTGATCCAATGAACGAAGAAAGAAACACCCCTTCTCCCAACTTCTTTGCAGCAGAAACACCCCATGAGGTGAATCCCCCTTATCTAGAAAGGCTTCTCATAAAGAAAAACGACGAACCTCTAGAACATAATCTAGAGACAGAACTCCAGAATATATGTGTAAAGATCCCACTACTATAGGCCATTAAAGATATACCTATCTACGCTAAAATTGTAAGGGACCTTTGCATTAAAAATCCAGGGAGAAAGAGGAAAGAACCTCCTGTCATACGGGTGGTAGGACAATTATCCGAATTTATAACAAAAATGCCTTCTAAGTATAGTGATCTAGGGAACCCAGTGGTAACTATAGAAATCAATGGTTTTGCCTTTCCCAATACATTGATTGATCTAGGGGAAGAAATAAATGTGATGTCAGTAAACACTATGAAAAAAGTGCAACTAGATCACTTGAGACCTACCCAAACTTTGTTAGAACTTGCAGATAAATCAGTCATCACCCCAGCAGGAAGTTTAGATGATGTAACAGTGACATTGGCCTCTTGGGAATACCCTGTGGATTTCTTGTTAATCCATCCCAAGTCCCCCAAACCAGGACACCCAGTGGTACTAGGCCGACCTTGGCTGGCCATTGCTAATGCATTCATCAGTTGCCAATATGGAGAAATGACAATTTCCAATGGCATTCAAAGTCAAAAACTTATCCTTTTCCACCCCGCCCAACCAGCCACAGAAGTCCCTCTCTGGTTGGAGAATCCGTATGGGGAGGAGGAATGTACACAGCCCTTATTGACACTTGAACAAATAAAAGAAGTATAAGAACACTCTGAAGAACAAATCCTAAGCCTATTCTTGGCTGCCTCGGCATGCATTGACTATCCCCAATCTTTCCCCAACTACACACACATATTTAGCCCTAAATTTCAAGAAATTTGGCACCCTCCTACTTCTACAACAACCACTCTTTTGCAAATAGAATAAGGGAAGGAATCCACCGTCCAAGCTGTGGAAATCAGACCTAGGAAGTTCTTGTATATCAATGCTAGCCTAGAAATAGATCAACAACAAAAGATGGTACACATGATTCAGGGGAAATCCGACGCATTTGCATGGGATTACTCCGACATGAAAGGGATCCACCTAGATACATGTATGCATCATATTTATACTAATGATCAAATCAGACCTATCCGACAATCCTAGAGAAGAATGAACCCAGCCTTGAAAGATATAGTAAAGGAAGAACTCCAAAAACTCCTACAAGCCAATTTCATTTACCCTATATAAGATAGCAAATGGGTCTCCCCATTAGTCATTGTACCAAAGAAAAACAGAAAATGGAGGATTTGTGTGGACTTTTGGGAGCTAAACAAGGCCACCTATAGAGACTACTTCCCTTTACCTTTCATAGATCAGGTCTTGGATACTTTATTTGGGAAAAGGTACTTTTCTTTTCTGGATGGGTTTAGTGGCTACAACCAAATACATATTTCACTAGAAGACCAGGATAAGACCACATTCACTTGACCTTGGGGAACATATGCCTATAGGGTTCTCCCCTTTGGATTATGTAATGCTCCTGCTACCTTTCAGAGGGATGTCTTGGCTATTTTTTCTGATCTGACCAATGATTGTGTGGAAGTCTACATGGATGACTTCACAGTATATGGGGATGATTTCCAACAGGCATTGGATAATTTGGAGAAGGTACTGGTTAGATGTAGAGAGACCAACCTCTCACTCAGCCACGAAAAATCAAGAATGATGCTCACTGAAGGAATCGTTCTAGGTCACCATATCTCCAGTACTGGAATAAGAGTGGACCCTGCCAAAATTGACATTATATCCCAAATTAAGATCCCTAGTTCACAAAAGGAAATCAGAAGTTTCTTAGGGCATGCCGGCTACTATAGGAGGTTTATTCAAAATTTTACAAACCTAGCAGCCCCCCTTTTCAAACTGTTAACAAAAGATACTGAATTCTGCTGGGATGAACAATGCCAAATCTCTTTCGAAATATTAAAAAAAAAACTATCAAGTGCTCCTGCTTTGAGAGGTCCAAACTGGTCTCTTCCTTTCCACATCTGTACAGATGCCTCAGATACCGCTTTGGGAGACGTATTAGGACAAAGGGAAGGACAGATTCCTTACACTATATACTTTGTTAGTAATAACCTCTCACCTGCTGAAGTAAATTATACTGTCACAGAGAAAGAATTCTTATCAGTAGTACATGCCATCAACAAGTTTAGACACTATATAACAGGATACAAATTTTTTGTGCACATAGATCACTCAACCATCAGATTTCTAATGAATAAACCTATTACAAATGCTAGAATAACTAGATGGCTCTTGTTACTACAAGAATTTAATATCACTATTATAGATAGGCCTGGAAGAGATAACTTGGTTGCTGATTTTCTGTCTAGACTTATCCATACAGGTGACAATACTCCCGTAGATGATGATTTTCCAGATGAAAATTTATTTTCTATTTCTACTTTCACCCCTTGGTATGCAGATGTAGCCAATTATTTGGTAACTAGCAAGCTGCCTCAAGGTATGACATCTAGAGAAAAACAGAGAATCATTCAGCTAAGTGCCAATTATATGCGGCATGAAGATACCCTATACTGAACAGGACTTGATTTGGTAATTAGAAGATGTGTCCAGGAAGACGAAATGCAGGATATCTTTAGAGCCTGTCATGACGACCCATGTGGTGGCCACTTTGTTGAAAAAATAAAAACTTACAAAATTTTACAATTAGGCTATTATTGGCTGACCATTTTTAAGGATGCAAAGAAATACATGCTCAGCTGTGATGATTGCCAAAGAATGGGAAGACCTACATCAGCCGATGAAACACCACTCCAAGCCCAAGTAGTAATCGAACCCTTTGAAAAATGGGCCTTAGACTTTGTAGGACCTATTAATCCCATATCTCGGAGGAAAAAGTACATATTAGTTTTCATATACTATGTAACAAAATGGGTAGAAGCCAAGGCCCTGTATTCAGCCAATGAACAATCCATTGTAGATTTTCTCTTTGAGGAAACTTTCACTCGTTTCGGGGTACCTCGAGAGATAGTTACTGATCAAGGAACACAATTCACTTCAAATTTGGTTAAGGCCCTCACCGAACAATACAAGATTAGACACATAAATTCCTCACCCTATCACCCTCAAGCCAATGGCCAAATAGAATCAACCAACAAAGTGATAGAGGCCATCCTCACTAAGACTATTCAACTGCACCACAAAGACTGGGCTGATAGGTTTCCTGAAGCCTTGTGGGCCTACAGGTCAGCCTGGAGAAATACAACAGACCATACACCATATGAGTTGGTATATGGGAAGCAGGTACTACTACCCATAGAGTTTCAGGTAAAGGACTTTAGAACTGCCATGCAATTAGGAATGGACCTGGATGAAGCTCAAAAACAGAGGCTACTACAATTAAACAAACTTGATGAGATAAGACAAGATTCTCTACAAAGAACCACCCTGATACAAGAACAAAGGACTAGATGGCACAACAAGTACATTAAACAAAATTCCTTGCAGCCAGGTGATTGGGCCCTCCTCTATGATAGCAGATTTAAAAATTTCAAAGGCAAATTGTCCACCAGATGGATGGGGCCCTATGAGGTTGATACAATATATGACAATGGTGCAGTAAGGATAAAAACTATTGATGAAAAGCAGAATTCCCTTGTTGTAAATGGACATAGGCTGAAGGTTTATCACAAACCACTGTCAAAGGAGGATTTCATCAAAAACGTTCTTCAGACTACCGAAATGCAACTGGTAAGTGAGAGGGTTTTCCCTCTTGCTGACCTACCATAGTAAATTCAAATTGTACAAATTCTTTATTTGTACATAGGTGTGTCATGAGATGAAGTTTTTCTTTATTTTGACTAACAAAGACAAAAGAAAATTGGTGGTGTTCCCATGTAGATAAACAAATAAGGAGGACAACTACCATAAAGAGTCTTCTTTAAGTTTTTCAGACTCTTTAAAATTGAAAACACCGGCAAGCAGAAACTGGCCCGGGCTCGATAAAAATCCACGGGACAGTATAGAGAGTCTTTTTTAAGTTTTTCAGACTCTTTAAAATTGAAAACACCAGCGAGCAGAAACTGGCCTAGGCTAGACAAAAATCCACGGGACAGTGTAGAGAGTTTCCTTTAAGTTTTCCAGACTCTATAAAACTGAAATTACCGGTGAGCATTAACTAATCTAGGCTCGATAAAAATCCACAGAAAAGTAGTAGTTAGGATTTTTATCATATTGTAATAAAAGAAGAAATTCCAGCAAAAGTGTGGTCATCTTGGTTCCAGAAGAAAAGGAGTTATGTCATCTTAGTTACTGGTCATTATAGAATACCCTCCTGTATAGAGATTTCCTACATTATTTTTCTATAAACTTTGGCAACTACATTTTACCATAGAACACTAGCTATTTCTGTAAATCACTATCACCATAATCAATATCAAGTTCCTTAAGCTCAAGAAAGTTCATTTTTGTGCTCATCTGATCATCTCTGTGTATGAAGAACCACCAAATCATCTCGCTGTGCCTATACGGTACCAGGTCCTATTCAGTATAAAAGAAGGGGTCGTGAGCTATTCCGGTACCGACTGCAATTTTTCACACAGGTGACCTGGTACCAACTGCAAGTCTTACACAGACGATCATACACTCAGCTATTCCGGTACCAACTGCAAGTCTTACACAAAGGCGATTAGAAACTCAGGTGATCCTGTACCAATTGCAGAATCTACACACAGGTGATATAGTAGTTAAATGATCTAGTACTGGTAAGAATATGACGGGTAACTCTCATAATGTTTCTAAGTCGTTGTCAAATTATTAGTGCGGGGACATACATATTCTACATTTTTCTTCATATTATTTAAAGGAATTAGACTAAATATGTGTTTAGAACATTTGATTGCTCTTGGATCATGACGTACCCCTCACAAATCCTTGTAGAAGCCTAAGATCCCATACCATAAGATGGAAGTGTCCTATGAAACAAAAAATACAAAAATGCGATGCATTTTATCGGATCAAACTCCCACTGTCTATCTAAACCCCATGATTAGCTGTCGTACTATATGAGATGACGTGAACCATGAAATCCAGCATATCAAGTAATGATCCTAGTCGATCTCAAATACACAAGTCCCGATCATAACGACCACCTCCTTTCGTAAATGTCGTCCATCACCAAGCTTCCCACGAATCTGGAAATCGATTCGTAGATCCGACTTACCTCACCATAACATCATGAGGATTGATGTGACTGTTGTAATCCACACTTCTATTCATAAATGATCCTCTGATGGCTTCGCCCTCAAGATGAGCATTATTTATCCTTGTTATCATACTATATACATACACCCTATACCTTCGTATCCTGTATGTGTTTCTCCCAATTGATACTCTATCATCCGGTACTTATGCTCGACCTTATGTGCCTTATCCACCCAAAAGAACTACTTAAGATAGTATGGGGGTAGATAGACATGAGCCAATATTTCAAATATACAAAGAAACCATAGAATATCAGGCTTGTAAGAAAAAATATGAACAAGCAGGTTGGGTAACGTTATTGGAGAAATTCAGGGGCCATCATGAAGGAATTTCTCTCAGTTTTGCACAAACATATGATGGAGAGAATGTGCAGCTTGGGGACGTAAAGTTAACAATTACAAAGGCTACTATAGCAGAAGCTACGGGTCTCCCGATGGTTGGAGAAAGATACTTCAAAAGAGTAATCGTGGACAAAAAGCTCTGTCAGCAGTTCCTCAAACTAGAACATCAGGACGCCAACTGGACCAAGGGCGTCCCTCGGAGCTATATCAAAGAAAAGTACTGGACAATGCTTATAAGTCTACATAAATTCCTCACCTGTGAAGGAAGGTATGTCATGACCTTCATTTATCATTTAAATATTTTGTCACATTTTGAGGGAGGACCGCAGATAAATTTCCCCCATTTTTTATGGATGAGTATAATGAAAATGGCAAGAGGGGTAAGGTCAGTTTCTAAGAAACCTGAGACCAATCTTCATCAACACGGTTTAATCAAACTTCTGGTTGTTCATGCTCTAAAAAAATAAGGGGGTAGTTGGAAACGGTTGCTCCAACAGAGTTTCGCTCGAGAGAAAGCCAATTCAGTCGAGACACAGGAGGCGGTGACACACGGTGAAAGATAAAGCAGGAAAGCAAAGAAATATGTGGTATTAGAAAGCAAAGAAGACACTGTTGTGCCCAACTGCTCTCAGCTCATTGAGAAATCAGTGACAGAAAATTTTGTCGTGGGAGAACTTGTTATACCAAGAAACAAGATAACCACTCCATTCCAAAAAGTAAGCTCTACTTCGGTTCAAAGGGACAAAAAGTGAAAGGAAGGGTCAGGAGCCTGTGATCAATTGGATAACATTCCCAAAATCATTATGGAAATACCATCAAAACCTATCAGTCAAATAGAAGAGACCTCTGACTTCCAATTGAAAAGAAAGGAAAAGTTTGCACCAGCTGAAGCATCTAGCTTAGTCCTATGCTCTAAGAACCAACAATCATAGTACAAGAAACAAAATAAGGAGATAGATCAACAGAGAATTTTACTAGAGCCAACTGTAAAACCCTCTCCAAAATATCCTAAAGAATTGAGAAGTATTTCTGAAGTTACTCTGCCTTCCCAAAGTTCATTTGAAGGCTTGAAGGGAACTGCAAATGTGGCAAGTAAAAATAGAAAGAAACCAGAAGAAAAAGAGGTACAAGTTTCATAACCCGCACCTCAATCCTCTCGGGTAGGAATACAAATTGGTCAGTAGAAGCAAACCCCAGAAATTACAGTTCAAGCCCGTGAGATACAGGTCCCGTCAACATAGGAAGTACAGGTGTCCAGGCCTGTCCCTATTAGTAAATCAAAGAAAAGGAAGTTGTTTGAATAAACTCCTGCCTCCATCAAAAATTCTAAGAAAGCCTCAACACCCATATGTAGGACCACCAGAAGTATGGCTAAACAGGAGACAATTCCAAATATACCTTCTCCTCAAAGAGAACCTATGGATATTCCAAGTTCTCCAGACAAAGAGAGTGGTTGGGGAGCTGCCACAAGCGAAACAAAAGGATTGATAAAAATAAGTGAGACAGAAGGGTTGGTAACAAAAACCTTGATGGATTTGAGGAAGGGGGAAGAGGCTCAAATGGTGGTCACTCAAGAGGTATTTACACCAAGTCCATGCAAATATTTGAGCAGGAGAAAGATGATGATAAAGGTTCTGAGGAGTCTGAGGAAAGATAAAAGAGGCTCGAGAGATGGTGACCAAAGAATTAACCATACCAAGTTCATAATAGTCCCCGAATGAACCAACACTGTTAATGGAAATTGAGAGATTGAAATAAGAAATTGAAGAATACAAAATATTAGACAGACATATCAAGGTAGAGAATGCAGAATTGAAGAAACAACATGCATAGGTCTCTTCCAAACTTAACAAAGTATTGCGATTGGTCCATTACACTAGGGTGATCAAGAAGGAATTAAAGAATGAAGCTTTTAGTGTTTACATTTTGCAATCCGAGGAATGACAGAGGAGGGTTCAATTGTGCAGAAAGTTTTTGGGTATCCATTTTTGATAACGTTGAATGGGGACATGCAACATCTTCATCATGGGGGAAATGTTGAGCCTCCATTTTTTCATAAGATAATACCCTATCTTACCATCTATCTAAGTCTTTTTGCCTCTACTATAAACCTATACTAGACTATTCCCTCCCGAAATACATGACTAATAGTTATGTCATATCTACAAGAGGTAATTGGTGATTTAAAGCATGTTTGTTTAATTTTCTTTAATTAATTCGATTGAAGGTGTTTTATATTGTATTGTTCTAATAATTTGATTTGTGAACAGTCTAATCTGGCACTACTAGGCACCATGTGATCCGGTACCAAGAAATGTGCTATTCTGGTACCCAAGACAGTCTTGATCTGGTACCAAGATGTGTGCTATTCCGATACTCCTTGCTCTGTTTTATTCTAGTACTAGATTCACGACTGTGTGCAATCCGGTACTAAAACCTCTGTTTCGGGATGTGCTAGTTGGACGTGAATAATGGTGGAGATTCCAAGGAGACAGTTGGGTAGGATCATCCAAAGTTAGTTTTCCAGTGCAAGAGACTCCATCGCTCATGCACTTCATGTCATGAGGATGGAGTCGACTCCTCAAAAATCGATGTAAACTTTAAATTTGGAATTTCCTGAATTGTTTAATAAATGTTGGTAGTATCGGCCTACCTTATATAAGGGGTGTTGTAGGAGGAGATAAATAATAAGAATTTTGCGAATATTTGTTATCATGATATATACTATATAAGACTGTTGATCCAATTTACCAGTTGATTAATACAAAATATCTTTTATGTAAATTTTGGATGTGAGTGAAAGATTCATCCTGGTAACTCTTTAAGAGGTTCCTTGTTGGTTCGGAAAGGGCCCACTGCCCCAACTAAGGTAAACCTCGTTGTGTATGTTCTGTGTGTTCATGTTTGTAGTCTACAACAGTGCGTATGTGTGATTTGTCTTAATTTTCATTCTTAAGATTTAGCATCAAGTTCATTATTTCGAATTGGTGTGTAACAACAATTGCTATATCAAATAGACATTTTACTCTCAGATGTTGAAAACAATTATTTCTTAATTTGAGGTGTGGGATTGATGTTTGAATTTCATGATTGTAGTATCACAGGGAACCAGATAAATTTATCTTTTATTTACATGTGCTGTAATAGAGTCTTTCAGTCAATACTGAATCTCCCTGTGTTGATTTGATTGAGTTATATGAGATTGAAATTGGTTTTTGTTTACAGAATGGTTGAAATCGATTGCTTTAATCGTTACAGGAAACAAGCTTCCTAATGTTCATCTTTCCAATACAAGTGCCTAACATGAACAAACTTGTTTCTCTGAAACAATATTTCTTTGATTGATTGAGTTTTGTTATTAGTTTTCTCCTTTAGGATTAGAGGATATTTTGAAATATTGGGAGATCTTAGGAATATAATTTTTATGTTATTAATTATTTCCTATATGCAACAGACTTAGATAGGTTACTTGTTCTCGGCACATATAGCGCATCAACTCTATTGATTACGAACCCCAGATTGACATTTAAATGAGTGTGAGATATACAGTGAATATATATATGCACCAACACCTAGCTATCGAAGAACTGAAAGAGGATTTTAAGAAATTAATGTTTTAGCTGAACCAGAATAAGGGTAAGGACAAATGCAAAGTCATTTGGTGTACCACATGCAGGATGAAAGGACACCGCAAGAACAAATGTCCAACATTTGCGTAATATATGGAAGCGAAAATGCCAAATCCATTACCACCTGGAGGACTATGGTGCGAAATCTACAAGAAACCGGGTAATGATCCTTATCACTACACGATGATGCAGAAATACCAGACAGTCTTGAAAATTTCATCCTGTACCTTTTGCAAGTCAGTCAGCCACGATGACAAAAACTGTAGAACCATGGAGCTAATGAGAGAGAGGACATCGAATGCATATAGAGTGTAGGAAAAAATGATGATTGGGAAATCCACACCATAGTTTAATCAAGTTCCAACTCCATACAACACTGCACAACAATAGTATAATATTGTGAAACAACCATATAATAACATGTAGCCGCAATACAACATGACATAACCTCAGTACAATACTACACAATACAATCAGACACCTCAATATAACGCGCCAAGAGGAGAGCGAGCAAGCTACAGAGGGGGAGGATGAGCCAGAGGAGGGTTCGAACGAGGTATATGACCAATGGTATGTCAAAATTGTCAACAACCAGGACATTATGCAAGAGAATGTCCACTTTCACCAACAACCTGTATGTATTGTCACGCATCGGACCATGATACAGAAGAATGTCCAACACTATTAGTGAAGTTTTAGGAAAATAGGAACTAGAACAACTAGAATGTACAGTGGATTTCTACTGAAGCAAGGGATGAAGGTCGGAATGTCAATTAGTTACTCGAGGAGGAGCGAAAACAAGGAACGACATATTCCGACAAGAGCCCGTACAAAATCAATGGGTGAAGAAGAACATAGAACCAAGGAAGCAGTTCGACGCGCAGAAGGATAAGGAGATATTTAAGCAAGCAAGACAAGAATTTCTTACGGAAGACGGGGTCTCGACTTCAACTGCATAGAAAAAAAAGAAAGTACCAGAGTATGATATGCCTCCATTATTGGATCACACCAACGAAATGCAACCCATGGGACAAGTAAGTAAAATCAAAGGCTTTTTTCAATCATTTGTAAAGGTATTAAATGATCCACCATCTGTAAAAATATTTCAAAACATACTAGAAAAATGTAACATCGAGACGGAAGGAAAATTGGAGCCAAAAACAGTCAATCACCTACATACAAGAATAAGAACCAGTAAAGAGTTCAGACTAAATGCCAATATCATAGATTTCAACATGCGAGATATCTTACTGGATCTTGGCTCTGAAGTTTGTATTACCAAAGAAGGCATGGCAATGCATGGGAGATCCCACATTAGGATATTCACCTGTTCAATTGAAACTAGAAAACCAACATAGAGTCTTACCAATCGGTAGACTAAAAGGAGTGACAATAGACTTGGATGGAGTGCGCACTAAAGAAGATTTTGAAGTCATTGAAATAGTGGACGACACAACACCTTACCCAACATTGCTTGGTCTAGACCGGGAATTTGAAAACCAGGCCATAATCAACTTGAAGACAAGGAAAATGGCATTTGAATCTGGAGAGTACAAGTGCACCACGACATTAGATCCAACAGAAGGGGAGAGGTTTGTAGAACCTACTTTCCTAGACTTATAGGAAATCGACTAGTTGTACAGAACAACTGCGCGTGATGAGGACTATGTGAACCCAACTGTAGATGGGATACTCATTTGGTAGAGAATTACTTCATGTGAAATAGAATCAAACACCATTTTAGAGAACTAGCAACAAATGCTAAACGAATTATACACAATAAGATGTGCACGAATAGACCACACAGTAAGATGGGTAGGCACAAAAATAAGGGAACCACCCAGTTTCCACGGAATAAACGATTTGGAAATATTATTGGCACAATATGAAGAAGAATTCATAGAGAATCAGAGACTATTAGCACTTAATCTAGCACTCAAGGCCACACCTGCAAGATGGTGGGGCGCACACAAATAGACAATCATAGACTGGTACAATTTTAAGCGGTTACTATGCATAAGGTTTGGTGCAGAACATAAAAACAACAAGCAACAAAGGTACGATGGACGGGGGGAACCAACGGAACACTTGGAGAATTGCAAGATGCTGTGGAAAATGACACCCCTAGAGGAATGGCCTCATCACTGCATACACACTTTAGAGGGCATACCAAGGAACTAGTATACAAACCAGGAATTGGGCAAAGGAACTGTGACCTGGATGACATTGCAACAAAATTTTACAGTCTTTTTTTCAATCAAACATGAAAACCCCAACATCGATGCAGACCTCAAACAAATAAGAGGAGTGATATTCATCAAGGAAACGAAAGTCAAGCTCATAATAGAAGAGAAACAACAGAATAAACAGACAATCAAGGAACTGTTGTCATGCTACCATGTGCAAGAAGAAGCACCAGATGAAGACGATCCATGCGATATTCACATTGAAGAAGCATAAGGTGAAAGAGAATTGGAAGGACCACCTATAGAATCAAAATTTATTTCTACACTGATCAAGGTAAACAAAGTCAACATTGGGACAACAGAGCATCCCAAAATGGCAAGCATTGGAGATTAATGGGATGAGAAAATAGTAGAAAGCATAACAAAGTTATTGCGTGAATACAATGACTTGTTTCCCACAAATTTTATAGAGATGAATGGTATAGCCAGAGAGCTAGGAGAAATGAAGATACCACTCAGACCTGAAGCAAGATCGATCAAACAATGACCATACAGACTAAGCCCAATATATAAGAAGAAAGTCAAAGTTGAGATCGAAAGGATGCTCGAAGTCGAAATCATAGAACCGGTCAAAGAATCAGAATGGATAAGCCTGATGGTAGTGCAAGACAAGAAACAGGGAGGGATAAGGATATTTGTCAAATTGAGGAAGTTGAATGATGCATGCCTACATGACCCATTCCCTACACCTTTCACAAATGAAGTGTTAGAGAACGTAGGTGGACACGAAGCTTACTCATTCATTGATGGATTCTCAGGCTACCATCAGATCAAGATAGCATAGAAAGACCACTACAAGACCACGTTTGCAACAGAATGGGGATCATACCAGTACACAGTCATGTTGTTTGGATTGAAGAATGTGGCAACAATATTTTTCATAGTAGTCATCGTTGCGTTCAAAGAATTCGTCCACCAGTTCTTAGAGGTATACCTGGACAATTGGACAATCTATAGTTTGTTAAAATACCACATAGAAGTTTTATGGATGATGTTAGAAATATGTAGGCAATGGTATATATCAATAAACATAAATAAATGCATATTCAGAACACCGTTTGGGATACTATTGGTCCATATAGTATGCAAACAAGGTTTACTAGTAGATCTTGCAAAGATTGCAGTAATTGTTAATTTACCACCACCAAAAATAGTCATTCATCTAAGAGAAACATTGGGACACACAAGATACTATAGAAAAATTATCAAAGGGTATGCACAGATTACTGCACCAATGGAAAAGCTGTTAAGAAAGGATACAAAGTTTCAGTGGAATGACGAGTGTCAACATGGTCTGGACACCCTGGTCACTGCACCAATATTAGTATTTATAGAGTGGGAAAAGACATTCTACATGCATGTATATGCATCAACCATAGCACTTGGAGCTATCTTGGCGTGACTAGGAGTGGGGGATTTGGATCACCCCATAGAATTTGCGAGAAGAGCATTATTAGAATCAAACAAGAACTATAAAACTACAGAAAGGGAGGGCCTAGCTATGGTCTACGCATTGCAAAAGTTCAGACATTACTTATTAAGGAAACACTTTAGGATGTTCATAGATCACTCTGCCCTGAAATACCTTGTCAACAAGCCAGTGTTGGGGGGGAGAATCCGTCGATGGTTACTACTATTTCAATAATTTGACTTTGAAGTAATAGTTAAGCCAGGAAAATTGAATGCAGGACCCGACCACCTATCAAGGGTAAAAAATGGAGAAGAACCTATGAACTTAGAGGAAAATTTTTCAGATGCATAGCTATTCTCAATCCAAATCATTGATGAATACTTCACATATATTATTCAGTGCTTTAGCACGAGTACCGCGCCAAAAGAATATAACACTGCGTAGAAGAAAAGCTTGGTAGTCCACACTGCCAACTATCAATTGATCGTAGGACACTTATACAAAATGGGTGCAGATACCATCTTGCGAAGATACGTGTTAGAGCTTGAAAGAACAAGAGTCTTAGAAGAATCCCATGAGGGAATCACAGGAGGAAATTACGAAGGAAAAAATACCACGCAGAAGGTATTATGCGCAGGACTATGGTGGCCGACGATTCACAGAGACTCAAAGGAGTACTGTCAAAGATGCGATGTCTGTCAAAGGGTAGGTAAACTCAACAGAAGGGACACAATTCCATTACAAACACAAGTAACATTGCAACCATTCAATAAGTGGGCAATAAACATTGTGGGACCAATTAACCCACCAACAAAAAGAATAGGAGCTAGGTATATTATCACCTCAACGAAGTACCTAACAAGATGGGCGAAAACTGCACCAGTGAAGGATTGTAGCATAGAAACAACAACACACCTTTTATTTGAACAAGAAATCACTCTATTTGGGTGCCCAAGATTTTTGATGAGCGACCACGGCACACACTTCATAAACAACACCATCAACACTATGACTAAAGAGTTTGAAGTCCATCATCAGAAGAGAACACCATATCACCCATAGGCAAATGGCACAGTGGAAGCATTCAAAAAAATCCTAGAGAATGCGCTGACAAAGATCTGCAATGTCAATAGGGATGACTGGGACCTCAAAGTACCAGCAGTATTATGGGCATACAAAACTACATGCAAAATGTTGATAGGGCACACACCATTTAAACTAGTCTACGGACAAGAAGCAGTGGTGTTGTTAGAATTTTTAGTACCAAGCTTGCGCGTAGCAAAAATCACACATATGACAGAAGAAGGTGTAGTACAGGAGAGAATAAACCAGTTAATGACCATGGAGGAAGATCGGATCCTAACAGGGTTCCACCAATAGGTTCAAAAAGTAAGAGACAAATCTTGGCATGATAGACACATAAAGAAGAAAACTTTCAAGGAAGGAGATCTAGTACTGATGTATGACAACAAATCACTTCAACACCTAAGAAAGCTAAGAATGCACTGGCTAGGACCATACAAAGTAAAATTTGTCACAGATGGAGGAGCTGTATAGTTGAGAGACTTATCAGGCACATAACTCAGAGGAATTATCAAAGGGAGCCGACTGAAGCTGTACAAGGGCAATCGACCACCCACCGCACAGTAAACAAAAAACAAAAAAAAATAGTATATCAAATAGAACCAACAGACGCATAGTGCATCGGAGGTAGAAGGGGAATGCATACTTAGGAACACAAACTCGGTGAGGGGAAGGACAATGGTCACGTCAAAAGGGAAACAAGCAGGAAAAGGAAATTTGGAAAAAGTAGTACGAAATGGTGGAGTTAGGCAGAATTGAATGCTGGAAAGGATCGATGGGACACCACATTAATTGCACCAACTAGATTCAGAAAGGTAGAGTAATGGAAAGTATGAAACCACCAGAGGTGCATTGAAACCATCATTAAGTAAGCGTCTTCAACAAGCTTCATGCAAATCCCATACAACACACAGACGCAGGAACAACGAGTCCATTTTCGATATACAACACACAGACGCAGGAACAACGAGTCCATTTTCGATATACAACACACAGACGCAGGAACAATGAGTCCATTTTTGAAAGGAGAACAGATAGAGAGTGATAGAATCTAAGGAACATAGAGTCAATTTCACAGAGGTCACAAAGACCATTCGAATTCAGAAAATGTTCGGAATTCACCAACATGGCACCACTGAAGCGAGTCAGACCACTAGAAAAACCATAGTTTAAACCAGGTCATAGGTACACTTGGAAGAAGGTGAAGAGCAACCACCGTAGATCGTCAATGTGGATGAAATCCCATCTCCAGAGACAACACCGGTGAGCCCCACACTTGCAATGGAAGAAACCCAACAACCAGCACCGAAAAGCATGAATATAGATATCCCAGAAGAGGTACAGGAGCAACCGAACCAAGACACAAAAACCTGGAAGGAGGTACAACCAGAGAACACTGAATCAACTCGGAAAGTCAATGGAATGACGACGAACCAGGAAGAAGCAATCGAAATAGACGAGTCTAAATGACCATATTAGACAACCCACCAGAAGGAACAATCAAAGATGTGACAGGTTGGCCATAATGGTATTCCGAAACACAACCAAAATCCGTTGGAACCTCTATCTAGCCACGACCGCTTAAGAAAGACAAGCAACAGGTGCCTAGGTCACCTCATAAGAAACCTGTCACAAAAATTGTTCTACCGCGTATACCAGATGGGGTACAGGGGAAACCGGAGCTGCTAGGTCATATAAGGAAGCTCAAATAATCAGACCATGATGTAGCAGACACAGATAAGTTTCTGAAGTTTGCAAAGAGAGTCTACTTAGAGATGATGGGCACAAATCCAATTGGGGAACCAATCTATCATCTACTTCGATGGGAAACAGGGTTGGAGAACATAGGAATCTTAGGTTTGTTAGATCTACCACATTTTGGCAGAGGTCAGTAGTAAGCGAGTGCATCAAACAGTTGTTAGCAGTTACACATGGCAGGGACATCTGGTTGGACAAGATCATTTCAATAGACGTAGGTCTTATTGAAAACATAACAGGAATTCCATCTCGAGGCATGGATCATGTGCAATTTCTGGACAAGAAAGCCAAGGAGAAATCACTAGCAGAATAAATGAAGAAGAAGTATGGTACCGATAGGGGGACAGGAGGGATCATTATCAAGAGGATCAATGATGTCTCAAAACAAATGGGAGCAAAAATCTTTACATGTAAGCTGCTACGAAAATGACGCAGGGAGGAATTTCTGGCTGGGGTTGTCACAGTTGCAGCCCAATGCGCTGAGGGTACCACGTGAGCTGGGCAACGTATATATTGAACTTGTTCCTAGAGGACTGAAAGGATGCAAAATACCTAAGAACAGAGTTTCACTATTCATGGATAATCATGTTAATATCCTTTATGGGATGGAGGGAACCGAGGTATGTAACTTTCCTCACAAGACCCACACCTAATTAGGGAGAAAGATACTAATTACTGAAAGCCTCATCAGATGCTAAGCACAAAAGGATGAATGGGTCCATATTTGAAGGATACCCATGCGACCTGCAGGAAGCCATCAACAACATGTGGAGGGTCACACCACAGGGTGTCACGCAGTATAGGGACATCGCCAACTTCAAGGCCATAAGACATACAATGTGGCTACAGGCACAGAAGGATCCTGATAAAGAGTGGCTACATATGCGCTACTGTATGATAGAGGGCGACATCGACATGGTGATCAAAGACTGGGAAGATGAATGGAGGATTCTAGTCCTCACCCAGGACTTACCAGACAAAACGACGGAAAAAGAGGCAGGGCAAGGAGAAACAAAGCCTCAGAAAATCCAAGTGCCCAAGAAATGAAGGACAATCTAGACAAAAACAACATAGACAAATGAAGACACAATGAAGAGAGGGGTCCAGAAGGGGAAGAAGGAGAATATGTAGCCATCCAAAGAGAAACAAAAATAGACTGAGGCCACACAAGGGACCACACCAAGTCCCAACCCCCAGGAACCAGGTGGAAACAAAAGGCCAACCACGTAGATAGGAGGAGTGTGCAAGAAAATGAAGGCCCAAAGAACACCGCCAAAATATACAATCATGGATGATGATGGGGGAATGATAGCCTGAATGTTCCAGGATTGTCTATCCAAGGACTTTGACCATGCTGCGCACCACAAGGACATGATTCAAGAGGATATGTAAGACATGCAATAGTTCCTCAAGCAAACAGGGGAAACACACAAAAATCAGTAGCATGAGAATAGGGCCATCAACATCATAGACAGAGGAAAGAGTGGAAGTAGAAGAATGAGATCCAATCCATTCAATAATGCACCCAAATGTAACATTCCACATCACACCAAGTATGTTGCGTATGGATGAGATCATGGGGAAGACACCTCTGAAAGACTTAGCTCAAATTCAATTGGTGTTGACGTGGATGCCAACCAGGGATTTACACAAGTTGCAGGTTAGCGTAAATCATGAGGTACAGTCTCATGCACACAAAGAATTAGTCGAATTGTAGAGAGAAACAAAGAAGTGGGACGCACTAGAAATAGTCTATGAGCAGGCTAAGTCTGAGACCGAGGAGGAAAGGGAGTGCATGAAAGGATTAGAGAAGAAAGTGGCAGGAACTTAGGAGAAGATTCCACAGGCTACGCAAAGGGATAAAATCACAACAACAAAAAAGATTGATCAAATTGCACAGGAAATCGATCAATATTAGAATGAGATCAAGAATCTCTAGGAGCATCTCACACCAACCACTCCACCAGCAGTGAAGGAGAAAAGGAAGAAGGAAGCAACAGAGAAGCCGCAGGAGATGGAACAACAGGTCAGCACAGCAGCCGAGTTGTTCGAGAAAGAAACGCAGCTTTGGAATAAGTTAGAGGAGGATCAGGAGGTCCAAAAGTGGGACAAGGAAGAAGAAAGTATCAACGCAATGATCCAATAACTCAAGAAGAGGGAGAAGACAATGCCCATCACAAAATGCGTCAAAGGAGCGCAGGACATGAAGAAATTGAAGGCAGAACTCACCACTGTGAAAACACAGAAACATGAGCGTCAGGCTCAAATGGAATCATTGCAAGAGTGGGTAGCATAAGTCTTGGCACAAGCAGAGGAAGCCAAGGCACAAATAACACAGACCCAAGAAGAGTGCATATAATTGATTAACAACAAAGTTGCAACCTAGATAGTGGACACACTCAAGGAGAAGACTGTAGAGGTGTAGACACAAGAAACAGAGCTCAGGGAGAAGTTCCAGGTGCTCACCAAGGAGATCAAGGAAACACACAAAGTTTAGGTGGCTCAGGACGAGCCACATGTTAGTGTTGGGGGCCTGTTGGAGGCAAGCCGAAGTGGAAAATCAAAGTGATTTTGGGAAAGAAATCATGCACGAGGGAAGCGACAACTGGAAGGAAGAACAACACACATGCATGTAGGGAATACCTAACGACGTTAGGGTTAGGGTTTTGGGAATGTATTGTAATGGATGAAGAGCCATAGACATATAATTATATATACTTAGGTATCGTAAGGTTTTTTTTTTGTGGTTGTTATTATAGTTCAAATTTTGGGGGATAGTATTATGTTTAGAAAGTTATCTATGAGTTGATGCGATATGTAATATTTTGATGTATGACCTATTTTTGTAAGCTATTGAGATAGAAAGAGTTCAGGAGGGTATCTCTTGAGGGTTAGATCGTAGGCTGAGGATCCTGGTGTGATCTAGTTCGCCTCATATATATCTTACCTGACTGGGAAGAGTTGTAAGCTCTCAATGATGTAGATGCAGAAATACCATAGTAAAAGAGCGAGAGCCAAATCTTTGTGGATGTATCCCAGGAGCGTGTGAACCATGATAACATCTGTGTTATGTGATGAATGCATGCGTATCATTATTGTCTTCAGTAGTGATTATTATGCTTAATGAAAGAGTTGATATATTTCCTATTTAAGTATGTTGCGATATTGAGGGAATAAGCTATTAGATTTACCACACAGTCGTGAATAACAGTAGGTTTCATTTACAAGTTACAATAATGGTTTACTATATAGTTCTCCTATCTCACACTCGATCCTAGGCTATAAACACATGATTCTTATAGCCACCCATTAAAGCTATCTCGGGTGAGAGTGCACAATGCATTCTGTGTGCTGTGTTGCCTTCTGGTTTACTAAGAGGGTTGATAGTTTTAGAGGCTTTGTTGGAAACCCGAAAGACATGAACCTTGGGTCAATACAAACTTAGACAATATAGAAGAAGTAGTTAAGCCAAAAATCATCCAATAGTTGCAGAGTAAATAAACAATGAACAAATTGTTGGATTACTAAGAGGGGGAGTGAATCAGTAATAGCGTAATTATAATAATTTTTCTTCAAATGTTATATCAATGTAGAATTATTATCCAATAATGAGCAATAATAAATAAACAATCACACATATACATAGTACACCGGTGTTTTACGTGGAAACCCAAGTCGAGAGAAAACCACAGAATGAGTTTTCTTATATGTCTTGAAGAATTACATTCATTGGAAGCACCAACTTCCTTTGTTTTCCAGCTGCAACTGGAAGGAGGCTCCAACCCCCTAGTTTCTCAGGCTACAACCTGAGGGAAGCTCCAACTCCCCAATTCTCTGGCTACAACCAGAAGGAGGCTACAACCCCCAATGTTCTCCAGCTACAACCAAAAGGTGTCTACAACCACCTATCCTTGCCCTGTCTTGCCACCCTGAAGTAGAAGTAGAATGATGGAACCAATGTCACACAATCACTGTGAGATATACCACTGTAAACCTGTATCAATAAATCTGAACCATGCATCAACCTGTACCTCAACCTATAATCAACCTGTATCATAAACAAGTGCATCAACCATGCACCAGCCTGTAATCAACCTGTACCATAAACAAGTGCATCCAACCATGTACGAAGTATGTACCAATCACGTGTCAACTACTCATCAAATATGACTCATCAATATGTACCAACATAATCAACTATACACCTCATGTATGTGTGCCAACGCATCAACTATTTGTCTCAACCATGTACTCAACATGTACCACAACCAAAATCCCTCATCAATTTCATCATACAAATCTGATTTGTAGCTCTGTAATAGACCTGGTGTATATGATCACATTCCCGCAAACCTTCCTTAACTTTAAAAACAAGATACTAGCATTTTCATTAAACTTTTCTTTAGTCTCACATGCCTAGTTTTGGATTAGTCAACAACCCTAACTTGAAGTAATCATAACTTTGAACCTGTAATGTATAAATATATGAAACTGATATACAATTTTCTTCAGTGTGTTTTATACAATTCCTCCAAGTGTCACTACTTGGAACCTTTCAAAAATGGAGTTATAGAAAAAATGGCATACTTTGCTGAATTCTGGCTTATTCTAGAGAGCGACCTTGTAGAGCATGCCCCACACAAAATGTTTGATGAATTGATATAAAACTATTAAAAATCATACTATAGACTATACCCTAACCAACACATTTGGTCACACTGAATTTGGATCTGTTATGAAGAAGTTATGACGTTTTTACCCGAAACACCTGATTTTGACTAGATTCAGAACTGGCCACAAACCCTAATTTCCACGGAGTGTAACTCCAAAAATAAAAAGACCCACAAGCTGAAGTGTTTACCACACATACTTGGATATGTTTTCTCACTTGAATAGCAATTTCAAGATCTGACTCATTATATAAGAAATTTTATAGCGAAAATGGTGAGATGACCTGTAAATAACATACCTTAGAAAGCACCATCAAAAGAATTTATCCTTCCTTGCATTTCAACCTTCTTATCTTCACTTTCCTCAGCATTTCGGATTAGATATGATTTGGTTACTTCAGAAACCTATAGATATTCAATATTCTCAAGTGTAATTCAAATGAGAGAGCTTTGCCTCTTATTTATACTCTCCAAGTAGCTTCCTTAAAAACATCTTCTAGGTTACTTGGCCCACTTTCCTTATTTTAGGGTTGGTTCCACTTCTAATTTTTCCATTAAATTTATTATTGAAATAATTTATTTTGTATTCACTTTGCATTATAATACACTCATCACTTCACTTTATTATTTACCTTTTAAAATCTCTTAAACCACTTTGATTACTTTGACCTTTTGGGGCTTCTAGATGACATATGAGGGTCCTCCAACTTCGTAAGGCCATAACTCTCAAACCGTGAGGAGTTATGTGATGTTCTACATAGCACCAGAAATGGCATGACATGTAATATCCATATAGAATAGTATTATCTGAAATTATATCATAACTCATACCGTTACCCATCACACAAACTTGGGTCCATTACCTAAACCTGGGGTCTCCAACTTCTCATGGCCATAACTCTCTAACCGTGAGGAATTATGTGACATTCCACATACCATCGGAAATGACATAAAAAGAACTATCCATCTAGGATATTTTCGCTGAAAAATTCACTTTCCTTCATCTCATTATTCCACAATTAAGCATGGGTTCTTTTACTCCACAAAGCGTCTTCTCGTGAGGGCTTTCACCATAAGGGGACCACTTTGGAGTTCATCCATATTTACTTTTTATCAACCATGAAAAAACAATAATGAGTCATATTTATATAAAACAATATTGGGTCCATTACCCAAACCTTTGTGCTACGGGTCTTTCTTCAAGGGTTGACATCAATGACAACCAACCTTAATCAACACAAATGAGCAATCATACAGATACACAGTACACCAATATTTTTACGTGGAAACCCAAAGCGGGAGAAAACCACATAATGAATTTTCTTATATGTATTTAATAATTACATTAATTAGAAGAACCAACTTCCTTTGTTTTCTAGCTACAATGGGAAGGAGGCTCCAACCCCCTAGTTTCTCAGGCTACAACCTGAAGGAAGCTCCAAATCCCCAATTCTCTGGCTACAACTAGAAGGAGGCTACAACCCCCTATGTTCTCAGGCTACAACTGGAAGGTGGATAAAACCACCTATCCTTGCCTCGTGCAACCGCCCTGACATAGAAGTAGAATGATGGAACCATTGTCACACTATCACTATGAGATATACTACTGTAAATCTATACCAATCAATCCGTAACAACTTGTACCAATAACCTGTGCCAACATGTACCATACATCAACCTGTACCTTAACTTGTACCATAAACAAATGCATCAACCATGCACCAAACCTATACAAATAACCTATCACAATAACCTGTCCAAAAAACCTGTAATCAACCTATACCATAAACAAGTGCATCAACCATGCACCAACCTGTACCAAAGAACCTGTAATCAGCCTGTACCATAAACAAGTGCATCAACCATGCACCAATCTGTACCTCAACCTGTACCATCACTGAGTGCATCAACCATGCACCAAATATGTACCAATCATGCAAAAAATACACACAAACTATGACTCATCAAGATGTACCAACATCATCAATTATACACGTCATGTATGTGCCAACTCATCAATTACTTGTCTCAACCATGTACCCAAATTTAGAAACTGAATATGTCACTGAGAAACCTGTCACTGTCTACTCATCAACCAATCTGATCTGATCACATATACCTCAAATACTATACCACAAGTTTGTACCTCAAATCATGTGTTAGAACCTCATTGTTATACAACCTCTATCTGTACCAATAACTTCAACAACATACCTCAACCAAAAACCTTCAAACATGAACCAATACTAAACTTCAGTAGATCTGCCTCATAGCAACTCTACAACAAGCCATAAATTCCTGAGAGGGAATCCAACATATTTACAGGGAAAACCCTTAACTTGATCCATAAATTCAATACTACACATATGAGAACCATACCTTTTTTTTCTTCTTGTAGCGTTCTTTTGCCACGGTTTTGCTGCCGCGAATCCACTGCCATGATTTTTCTGCCGCACTTTTTCTGCTGTGGTTTTTCTTCCACACTTTTCTTGCCACACTTTTCCTGCTACGATTTTTATGCCGTAATTTTTATGCCACACTTTTCCTCCCACACTTTTTGTTCTGCAGTTTTCTTGCCGCACTTTTTTTTCCGCAGTTTTCCTGCCACACTTTTTCTGCTGCAATTTTTCTGCCGCACTTTTTTTACCGCACTTTTTCTGCTGCAATTTTCCTGCTGCACTTTTTCTGACACACTTTTCCTGCCACACTTTTTCTGCTGCAAGTTTTCTCTATCATTAATACTTGCCCAAATAACCTTTCACAAAAATATATATTCATTGATATTTAAGTGTGTTTTTAATAAGAGACCCTTGTCTCTTATTTATTCTTTTATGTAGCTTCCTCAAGGGGTTACCTTCTAACCATCTTAACCCACTTTCCTTATTTTAGGGTTAACCTACTTATAACCACTTGTCCACTTAACTTAACCACTTTCCATAATTAGTGATTTCTCCATTAACTTTATTATTTAATGTTGGTTGTGGAGCCTGATTATCTTCCTGATTTAGAGGTCTTTTACTTTTAGCCGTGTTTATACCCCATGAAGTATTTACACCCCAGAAGTGTTAGCATCAGAAGTCACTCCTGGATTGCAGCAGGAGCAGAGCCTGATGCCCATCAGTTTATGTCATAATTTTTTTAATGGGGTGATCAGATGGAGGTTAACTCAAACGATGTGGTTCTAACTTCGTTACTAGGCCAGGCATGCATGGGCAAGTGAGGTCTTAGATAACTTCAGATAGTGAGTCATAGTAAGGGTGAGTAGGGGGAATATTTGTATCAGAAAGATGAAAAGGTCTATCGTAAACATCAGGTTCCTAACAGACTATGGAAGAAGACATCTAAACGCAAGATCTTCCTACATTCAAACGCAGAAAATCAGAGAAAACAATAATGACGTAATAAATCCTTTATCACAACAGAGTTGCTATAATTCGTGCGAATCAGTCGATCATGAACTCTCTTAGCATGATATGAAAACTTAGATGGAATAAGAAGACTATCTGTTATAAAATAAGAAATCTCATATATAGATGCACAACCAGAGAACTAGAGTCTGTGCTAAAACTTTTCAATCGGGAGCTTTGCTCTACCATTGATGATTACAAAATACAAAGGACTGAGTTTATATACTCAGGAAAATTCACCTCACAGAGGCATGCCCAGTCACTCAAGGCTTGATGTCCCTTCAGTGAAACTCGTACTGATATCTTTCTTTAAATGCCACCTTAACTACGCATGGCTCCTGTAAGGAGGGTAGCTGAGCCATGAAGTGCTCGGCTAATGTGCGCAGACTTCTTTGTCGAGTCGAGGGCTTCGGCATGGCTTCATTGAGAGAATCAATAGACAAGACTTCTGCGAGCAGGCATCTCACCAGACCCTCCATTCCCCTCATTTAATGAATGAAAGGAGGTTTCAACCACCCGCTCTTGCCTTCATTTACTTCAATAATAGAAATAGTATTAAGATCGGGTCCGATGGCACCTGGAGATCATGATGATCCCCTCTGCAACTGAACTTGACACCTTTGGCCTTCTTTATGCAGCTCCTTCCTTTCCCAAGTGACCATAGGTTTTGACCATATGCTTTCGGCATTCGAGAATATGAAAGGGCTAACCTTTGCTGATTGAAATCGCGATGAGCGATATGCCGAGACGGATCAATCTGGCACCACGTGTCCCTCTAGATCTGTTGGCTCTTAACTCTCCTGGCAATACCGTGGGCCCCGGTCCGGGATTCTCCTGGCACCTCGCGCATCGGAAAATAACGAAGCTGCTCTTTGCGTGTTTGAGTCGCGATGGGTGAAGCACCGAGATGGCTCTATTTGTTGCCAGGTGTCCCCTTTGAATGGACAGCTGAAAATGCTTCGTGATGTCACAGGCCCGAGCTTCTATGCTTTCAGCACTATCGGGGTTCAGGGTTTGGCGATGTTAAACAACACAAAACTCTCACCCCATGAACTCTCGAACGTCGAAACGTCGACGCGGCCAGATCTTGCGACATGCGTCCTTAGGATGAACGACTAAGACTTTTCTATAAACATCAGCGCTCCTCCTCGAGACTTGTTCCTTTACGACCAGATGCCAAAACCACGGGCCCGGTCCTGGACGCTATCAAAAATTTGGGGTTCGGGGTTTCGAAAGGTGAAGAAACAGGGAATTTTACCCCTTGAACTCCCAAATGCTGATATGCCAGTGTGACTGGATCCTGTGCCGCACGTGACTGGATCAGACGACCCAGATTCAGCCTTGAAATATAAGGGCTTTCTTTGGTGCTATATGTTGGGTAACTTGGTAACCTCGAGATCCCGATGACCATTGATCTGCTTCGTGGATGGATCTCGGCTGTAGACATCAAAACCTTGCCCGATCGCTTGACTCGTAACCGAAAAGTTGGTCCTTCTGTTGCTGCCCGTGGGCATTTCATGTGCAATCTACAGCCCTGGGTGCTTCTGCGCCTAATGACAAAAATAATCGCTAACATTAGGCTCCATGGGGGATAGAGTCATCCCTGCGATGCTCTAAGAACTCCTTCCACAGCTTCAGTGCCTTGCTATTGGGCTATGGAGTCACTTATTAGGCCGAAAACACGCAAAAAGAAACTTAAACAAAGAAATAAAGGACAATATTTACAAACAAGGGAGCCGTCTGAGGCTCAAATAAAACATTTCTTCAGAAAATGCCCATTCACTGGGTTGCTGAAAGCCTCTTCACCCTCCAGATCTTGCAACCCATACGTGTTGTTGGAGAAAATCTCAAAGATCTTGAAGGGGCCAATTCAGAGGGCATCAAACTTGCTGTGTTTGCCTTTATCCTACCTGGGGGCATCCCACTTGAGTACCAAATCCCCGATCTCGAACTCTTTCTTCCTGACCTTCTTGTAGAAAGCCTGCTTGATCTTTTCTTGGTGACTATGAGCTGCGGTCCTCACCTACTCTCTGATCTGTTGCACTTCTACTATCTGATGAATCCTTCTGATCATATGATTTGTTTCTCCCTCATAGTCTTGAAATAATTTCGCCACAGGTAAGGCGAGTTGAGTAGGAAAAACTACCTCTGCTCCATAGACTAGCTGAAAAGGTGAAGTGCCCAGAGATTTCTTCGTTGTCACACGATCAACCCATAGAGAAAACTTCAACTTTGAATCCCAGGCCCTTTTGTTGTCTTCCAACAACCTTTTGATGATCCTTATTAGGCTTTTGTTGGAGGACTCTGCTAAACCATTGCCCTGGGGATAGTAGGGGGTGGAGTGAATTAGTGAGATCTGGAACTGCTCACAGAACTTAATAAGAGGCTCAGACTTGAAAGAAGCAACATTATCGGTGACGATCCTGTTGGGACAGCCAAATCTGGCTATGATATCCTCCAGGAAGCTAATAATTACTTTGTGAGATGCACTTCTGGTGGGGACAACTTCTATCCACTTGGTGAAATAATCTGTTGCTGTCAGGATCCATCTATGTTGACCACTTGAGGGAGGATGAATTTCTCCAATGAAGTCCAGCCCCCACTGCTGAAAAGGTGTTGGAGATACTATAGGATTCAATGGCAGCGATTTGAGCTGTTGCTTTCCTAAGAACTTTTGACATTTGATATAAGCTATGATTCCTCTGCAGACATCAGCGAATAAAGTAGGCCAATAATATCTATAGGCTTCAATGGCAGCGATTTGAGCTGTTGCTTTCCTAAGAACTTTTGAAATTTGATATAAGCTATGATTCCTCTGCAGACATCAGCGAATAAAGTAGGCCAATAATATCTAGCCCTGAGGATCTTATGAGCTGTGGTCTTCCAGAAATGATGCCCTCCACAAAGGCCTTCATGGAAATCAAACATAACTTTCTAGGCTTCTAGTGGGTTCAAACGTCTCAGAAGCATCCCCAAAGGATCTCTCCAGTACAAAACTTGCTCAATGAGACAATACCTGACTTCCTTGAGCTTTAAATCTCTTGCCTTGCTTTTACCCATTCCATCTGAAGGCTTCAATTCCTATAGAAAGTACAAAATGTCATGATACCAGGCACAATCTGCCAGTGATAATCCATCTTGAGAGCGTTGGCTGGGCAACTCAGCTTGCTCAGCTCCTGAGCGAGTGTTGAGGAAATGGACTCCCAAAGATTCACAATTGGATTCAACCAGTAGCTTGGCTAGACCTTTCCCCTTAACCAACTTGGTGGGCTTTATTTCCAAGTCAAACTCCAGAATTTTTTCTATCCATTTGCCTCTTCTCTCATCTATGTCTGGTTGTACAAGAATGTCCTTTACGGAAGCTGAAGGAACGTATGCTGTCACCTTCGAATGCAAGACGTAGCTCCTGAAAGCTTTGAGGGATTTCACTAAGGCATAGGCCTGCTTCTCCATGATCTCATACCTGGTCTCCACATCTCTTAATGCCTTGCTGAAGAAAGCGATGGGTTGCTCATGCCCCTTCTCGTTTTTCTGTAACAAGACCGCTGCTACTGTATCAAAAGAAGCAAAGGAGAAAATTAGGAATTCTTTGGAATAGTCAGGACTGATCAGCACAGGTGTCTTAGTCAATGCCCTTTTTATTTGGTCAAAAGATGCCCTGGGCTCAGCAGTCCATTTCACCTCGTTTCCCTTCCTAAGCATGGCCGTGATGTGTTTCACTAGCTCGACAAAATTTGAGACAAACCTCCTTAGAAAATTAATTTTCCCCAAAAAGGCCTGAACCTCTTTTTTAGACCTGGGAAGTGATAAGGCTTGAATTGCCTCCACCCTATTGGGATCAATTATCACTCCCTCTACTGATACTATATGGCCCAACAACTTCCCTTCCTGCATAGAGAACAAAGATTTCTTGGGATTTAGGGACAGACCGAACCTCCGACATTTCATGAAAAATTTCCTCAAGTGGCGACAGTGTTCCTTGTCTAAGCTGGAGAAGACCATGATGTCATCGAGATAGATCACCATGAACCGGTCTTTATCCCCGATGAAGGCTATATCCATGGCTCGCTGAAATGTTGCTCCTGCATTCATAAGTCCAAATGGAATCTTTGCATACATGAATGTGCCCCAAGGAGTGGTGAAGGCTGTCTTCTCCCTATTCTCAGGCATGACCGATATCTGATTATAACCAGAAAACCCATCGATCATGGATATCCTGGATGCACCAGTTACCCTTTGTAGTATGTGTTCCATCTTAGGTAGGGGGTAATTGTCTTTCTTTAAGCTTCTGTTCAAATTCCTGAAATCGACACAGATCCTGATTTCTCCTCTTTTCTTCCTTACTGGGACCAAATTGGCCACCCACTCGGAATATCTCAAGGGGACAATGATTTGTGCATCCAACAACCTTTTTACTTCTCTCTCCATAACAGGCAACAACATGGGATTTATATACCTTAGCTTCTGCCTGAATGGCCTATCCTCTTCCTTCAATGGGATCTTATGCTCAGTGACAGATGTTTCATACATCTTGAGGTCTTCATATGTCCATGCAAACACATCGATGAACTCTCTCAGCAACTGCGTATATTCGGCCCTCTGTTCTTTGGTCAAACTGCTTGATAATTTGACGAACCTAGGCTCCTCCTGCGAACCAATGTTGCATTTAGCTGTATCATTACCTTCATCCAAAACTCTATCCTTCACTGCCACATCATTCCCATCGAACAATCTTTCCAACGGGACTAGTCCCCTCAGAATGTGATTGCTAGGTAGCTGAATAATCTGGTGGTTAGCAATTTTATTTAAAAACATCTCAGGGTGAGGGTCACCTTCTATGTCAGGATCCTGATTGATGTGCAATGCAGAAAATTCATCAATGGAATGGAGAAATCTTTCGATTTATTGATCATTTTCGAATACCTTCCAATGCTTGACATTATCCGGTATAGAGGGCCTATATCTTATTCCAACATCAGAGTTGACTACGGACAGGAGAGAAACTTTGAGAAAGATGGCTGAGATGGCTAAAGAATCGGCCACAACATTATCCTCTCTTGGAATAAAAGAGATATTGAAAGCTGAGAAGAAATTGTCAATTAGGTCCCATGCTTCATTTCTGTAATTTTTGAGTCGAGGGTTCGTAGCCTGATAAGCGCTCCTGATCTGTTGGACCACTAACTCTGGATCTCCGAACAATGCTATCTCCTGAATTTCCATTTCCCTTGCAGCTCTTAATCCTAGAACAAGGGCTTCATACTCTGCCACATTGTTTGTGGTTTCAAATTCTAATTTGTATGACAGAGATACGGTTTCCTGGGTAGGTGACACAAAAAACACCCCAGCACCAGCGCCTTCCTGGGAACAGGATTCATCAAAAAACATTTTCAAAATGGGGGTGATGGAAGGAGGAAGTTCACGAGGAGAAGTGGGCTGCTTTCTGAGTTTGAGAGGAGGCTCGGGGGCATGGGTGAGTTGTAGTAAACTGGAGCCTAAATCAGTGTCCAAAGCAAAGATGGGATGATTGGTAGGGTTGGCCTCATCACTGATTATATATGCCAGCTGGGCTTCTCTGTATAGCCTTCTATGCTCTCCTCCAAACAACGGGATAGTAGCGTATGTGAGGTCCATATACAAGGTTCCCCCAAGTCTCTTTATCTAAGATCTTGACAACAACATACCGAACTTGGGGGGGACATCAGCCACTACAATATCCATGACCACACTTTTCATGGGCAGTTGAAACAAGGTCACGACCAGGTCTTCGATAACTCCAAGACATTGAACTTTTCTGGAGTCAAAGGAATAGAGGTCATGTTAGGCTTGGGTGACTTCTAGTCCTAACTCTTCCATGACATTTTTGGGCATGAGGTTGTGAGAAGCCCCCGAATCCATCAAGCAATTGTGCAATACCTTGTCATGTATGTTCAAGGAAGTGTAGAAGGGAGGGGAAGAGTCATTCCTGTCTTCCACCATAGGACCTAGGATAACTGCAAGCTTTTCATCTTGCAAATTGATGAAGTCTGAGGGAAGGCTTGAGACCTCAGACTGTAAAAGCTCAGAGAAGCGTTTTTTGAACCCTTCATGTTTAATCAATTCTGTCAGGGGCACATGGATTCTGATTTTTTGAATTTCATGCTCAAAATTAAAAGAAGATGCTAGCTTGGGGATTTCTCTTATTTCAGGAATACAACTCTGGGTAATGGGAGAGAGGGGTTGGGTCTTCTTACCTCTATGATTGTCTACTGATTCATTAGCAGGCTTCTCTGTTCTAGTGAGCTGCTCAGGGGCATCAGGTGCTACTGCCTTCTTCTGGGACCTCAGGTCATACCTGCCTTGGCGGCTACTAGTCTTGTTTTCCTTGCTCAGCTCATTTAGCTGGCCGTCCATGAGAGATTCCTCATATGCTGATTGAGTGAGATGAGGAAAAGGAGGAGTGTCCCCGAAAGCAATGGATTTCAGGATCCAGCTCATCTGTTTCCCCTTCTTCCCCCTCGGCCACAAAATTGTTTTGAAACGGGGCCTGAATCTTCTGGTCTTCTCCGTCTCTTCCCTTCTCTCTTTGCGCATTCGTGGGAGTAAAATTGTTTGGCCTCCTAAAACCTCCCTTGTTTTCGGCATTCATATGGCCCTTGTATGCTTGCCTCCCTTCCACCCTCATTCTCTCCATTTCTGCAGACAGAGATTTCTCTATCCTGGTCAGTTCATCCACTTGAGGGTGGGGCACCGATGGGTCAGAAGTCGAGGCTTCCGACCTTCCTTTTATCCTGTTTGCATCGGACTTGTTCCTCAGTCTGTCAGCTGCTAACACATTGGATTCCACCTCTATGGCCGCATCTTTCATTTGAGCTAAGGAGGTGGCTCTTATTTCTCTCAACAAAAGGAAAAAATTGGGGCCGAACGTGCTAGCATAATAGATCTTAGCTAAGGCTTCTGAAGGCTTTATCTCGCAGGGATTTTGTTATACATCTTATTAAATCTTTTGGAGAAGTCAGAGACAGACTCTCCTTCCATTTTCTTCAAAGACCCAAACTCTTTCATGTAATACATGACATCCTTCCTATCTCCCCACTGCCTCAGGAAAGCACTATCTAGAGCTTCAATCCCAGCAATAGATCCTGGAGCCAATCCTCTAAACCACTTCCTCACCTCGCCATCTAGGCTCTGAACAAAGACTCTCATCCAGACATCTTAATTTTCAATGTTGAGGTTGTCTACATAACTGTAGAAAGAAGCCAGGTGCTCTTCGGCAGTTATGTCCCCTTCCCTAATGAACTTGGTCATGTATTTCAAGTAATCCCTAGTAGGAAGAGGATTCATAGGGTGGGGTAGGACTAAAGGAGCATATCTAGCAGCAACTATGGCRTCCATTCTATTAAGAGGGGGATTAGCACCATCCATAGGAATATTAGCTGGAGAAGAACTGGGAGGAGAAGGAGTTCACGAGGGGGMTACCGGGAATGATTCTTGAAGTGGGGTGGGGAACAAAAGAGGATTTAAGGAGAAGGCTATCGAGCTCAAGTCAGTAGGTGTTTTTCTTTTCACAGGAGTAGTAGAGATAGGGGTGGGGAAATCTTCTGTGGTCCTGGGTCTACGCCAAGGTAGATTTTCAGGGGAGAGAGGAGTGACAAGGTCTTGTCCCTCCAGTTTCAGACCAGGAGAAAAAAACTCAATAGGAGCACTCCCAAAATTTAGGAAACGAGAAACTTCAGAAACAGGTCTATCAAGAAACTGAGGAGGAGAAAAAGGAGTTCCCAAAGAAGGATATGGTGGATTACCTGGTTCGGTGGTGGACGCTTCTTCTTCATAGGCCTTTCCCTTTCTGAGTACCTCTTCTGGATCTATTTCAGGCGTAGCTAGAGGCAAATGTGGATGAGACCGTGTATGCCTGCCTCTGAAAGCCACAATTAATAGAGAAGGTTCTCCCCAGTGGAGTCATCACAATGGAGTCACCAAGTGCACAACAAATATCTTGATAATTCTAATATCTGATGCACCTTCAGAGTCAGTTAATCATTGTCGTTCAATCATGGGGAAACGTCCCCAACAACAGCGCCAGAAATGTTAGTGTCAGAAGTCACTCNAAGAAGGATATGGTGGATTACCTGGTTCGGTGGTGGACGCTTCTTCTTCATAGGCCTTTCCCTTTCTGAGTACCTCTTATGGATCTATTTCAGGCGTAGCTAGAGGCAAATGTGGATGAGACCGTGTATGCCTGACTCTGAAAGCCACAATTAATAGAGAAGGTTCTCCCCAGTGGAGTCATCACAATGGAGTCGCCAAGTGCACAACAAATATCTTGATAATTCTAATATCTGATGCACCTTCAGAGTCAGTTAATCATTGTCGTTCAATCATGGGGAAACGTCCCCAACAACAGCGCCAGAAATGTTAGTGTCAGAAGTCACTCATGGATTGCAGCAGGAGAAGAGACTGACGCCCATCAGTTTATGTCACGATTTTTTTAATGGGGTGATCAGATGGAGGTTAACTCAAACGATGTGGTTCTAACTTCGTTACCAGGCTAGGCATGCATGGGTAAGTGAGGTCTTAGATAACTTCAGACAGTGAGTCATAGTAAGGGTGAGTAGGGGGAAGATTTGTATTAGAAAGATGCAAAGGTCTGTTGTAAACATTAGGTTCCTAACAGATTGTCGAAGAAGACATCTAAACGCAAGATCTTCCTACGTTCAAACGCAGAAAACCAGAGAAAACAATAATGCCATAATAAATCCTTTATCACAACAGAGTTGCTATAATTTGTGCGAATCATTTGATCACGAACTCTCTTAGCATGAGATGAAAACTTAGATGGAATAAGAAGACTATCTGTTATAAAATAATAAATCTCATATACAGATGCACAACCAGAGAACTAGAGTCTGTGCTAAAACTTTTCAATCGGGAGCTCTGCTCTACCATTGATGCTTACAAAATACAAAGGACTGAGTTTATATACTCAGGAAAATTCACCTCACAGAGGCGTGCCTAGTCACTCAAGGCTTGATGTCCCTTCAGTCAAACTCGTACTGATATCTTTCTTTAAATGCCACCTTAACTACGCATGGCTCCTGTAAGGAGGGTAGCTGAGCCATGAAGTGCTCGGCTAGCATGCGCAGACTTCTCTGTCGAGTTGAGGGCTTCGGCACGGCTTCGTTTAGAGAATCGATAGAGAGAACTCCTATGAGCAGGCGGCTCGCCAGACCCTCCATTCCCCTCATTTAATGAACGAAAGGAGGTTTCAACCACCTGCTCTTGCCTTCATTTACTTCAATACTAGAAATAATATTAAGATTGGGTCTAATGGCACCTGGAGATCGTGATGATCCCCTCTACAACTGAACTCGGTGCCTTTGGACTTCTTTATGCAACTCCTTCCTTTCCCAAGTGACCATGGGTTATGACCATATGCTTTCGGCGTTCGCAAATATGAAAGGGATAACCTTTGCTAATTGAAATCGCGATGAGCGATATGTCCAGATGGCTCAACCTGGCACCACACGTCCCTCTAGATATGTCGGCTCTTAACTCTCCCGGCGATACCATGGGCCCCGGTCTGGGATTCTCCTGGCACCTCACGCATTGAAAAATAATAGAGCTGCTCTTTGTGTGTTTGAGTCGCGATGGGCGAAGCATCGAGATGGCTCTATTTGCTGCCAGGTGTCCCCTTTGAATGGACAGCTGAAAATGCTTCGTGATGTCATGGGCCCCAACTTCTATGCTTTCGACACTATCAGGGTTCAAGGTTTCGTGATGTTAAACAACACAAAACTCTCACCCCATGAACTCTCGAACGCCGAAATGCCGACGCGGCCGGATCTTGCGACACGCGTCCTTAGGATGAATGGCTGAGACTTTTCCATAAACATCAGCGCCCCTCCTCCAGACCTATTCCTTTACGACCAGATGCAAAAACCACGGGTCCGGTCCTGGGCGCTATCGACAATTCGGCGTTCGGGGTTTTGAAAGGTGAAGAAACAGGGAATTTTACCCCTTGAACTCCCGAATGCTGATATGCCGGTGTGACTGGATCCTGTGCCGCGTGTCACTGGATCAGACGACCCAAATTCATCCTTGAAATATAAGGGATTTCTTTGGTGCTATATGTCGGGTAACTTGGTAACCCCAAGATCCCGATGACCGTTGATCTGCTTCGTGGATGGATCTCGGCTGTAGACATCAAAACCTTGCTCGCTCGCTTGACTCGTAACCAGAAAGTTGTTCCTTTCGCTGCTGCCCATGGGCATTTTGTGTGCAATCTACAGCCCTAGGTACTTCTGCGCCTAATGACAAAAATAATCGCTAACATTAGGTTCCATGGGGGATAGAGTCATCCCTGTGATGCTCTAAGAACTCCTTCCGCAGCTTCAGTGCCTTGCTATTGGGCTATGGAGTCACTTATGAGGCCGAAAACATGCAAAAAGAAACTTAAACAAAGAACTAAAGGACAATATTTACAAACAAGGGAGCCGTCTGAGGCTCAAATAAAACATTTCTTCAGAAAATGCCCATTCACTGGGCTGCTGAAAGCCTCTTCACCCTTCAGATCTTGCAAGCCATACGTGTTGTTGGAGAAAATCTCAGAGATCTTGAAGGGGCCAATCCAGAGGGTGTCAAACTTGCTGTGTTTGCCTTTATCCTACCTGGGGCCGTCCCAATTGAGTACCAAATCCCCGATCTCGAACTCTTTCTTCCTGACCTTCTTGTCAAAAGCCTGCTTGATCTTTTCCTGGTGACTATGAGCTATAGTCCTCACTTGCTCTATGATCTATTGCACTTATACTATCTGATGAATCCTCCTGATCATATGATCTGTTTCTCCCTCATAGTCTTGAAAGAATTTCGCCACAGTTAAGGTGAGCTGAGTAGGAAAAACTGCCTCTGCTCCGTAGACTAGATGAAAAGGCGAAGTGCCCAGAGATTTCTTCGTTTTCACACGATCATCCCACAGAGAAAACTTCAACTTTGAATCCCAGGTCCTTTTGTTGTCCTCCAACAACCTTTTGATGATCCTTATTAGGCTTTTGTTGGAGGACTCYGCTAAACCATTTCCCTGGGGATAGTAGGGGGTGGAGTGAATTAGTGAGATCTGGAACTGCTCACAGAACTTAATGAGAGGCTCAGTCTTGAAAGAAGCAACATTATCGGTGACGATCCTGCTGGGACAGCCAAATATGGCTATGATATCCTCCAGGAAGCTGATAATTACTTTGTGAGATGCACTTCTGGTGGGGACAGCTTCTATCCACTTGGTGAAATAATCTGTTGCTGTCAGGATCCATCTGTGTTGACCTCTTGAGGGAGGATGAATTTCTCCAATGAAGTCTAGTCCCCATTGCTGAAAAGGTGCTGGAGATACTATAGGCTTCAATGGCAGCGATTTGATCTGTTGCTTTCCTGATAACTTTTGACATTTGATGCAAGCTCTGATTCCTCTGTAGAGATCAGCGAATAAAGTAGGCCAATAATATCCAGCCCTGAGGATCTTATGAGTTGTGGTCTTCCAGAAATGATGCCCCCCACAAAGGCCTTCATGGAAATCAAACATAACTTTCTGGGCTTCTAGTGGGTTCAAACATCTCAACAACATCCCCAAAGGATCTCTCCAGTACAAAACTTGCTCAATGAGACAATACCTGACCACCTTGAGCTTTAAAGCTCTTGCCCTTCTTTTACCCATTCCATTTGGAGGCTTCAATTCCTGTAGAAAGTACAAAATGTCACGATACTAGTCACAATCTGCCAGCGATAAGCCATCTTGAGAGCATTGGCTGGGCAGCTCAGCTTGCTAAGTTCCTGAGTGAGTGTTGAGGAAATGGACTCCCAAGGATTCAAAATTGGGTTCAGCTAGTAGCTTGGCTAGACCTTTCCCCTTAACCAACTTGGTGGGATTTATTTCCAAGTCAAACTCCAGAATTTTTTCTATCCATTTGCCTCTTCTCCCATCTATGTCTGGTTGTACAAGAATGTCCTTTACGGAAGCTGAAGGAACGTATGTTGTCACCTTCGAATTCAAGACGTAGCTCCTAAAATATTTGAGGGCTTTCACTAAGGGATAGGTCTACTTCTCCATGATCTCATACCTAGTCTCCACATCTCGTAATGCCTTGCTGAAGAAAGCGATGGGTTGCTCATGCCCCTTCTCGTTTTTCTATAAAAAGACCGCTGCTACTGTATCAAAAGAAGCAAAGAGAAAATTAGGAATTCTTTGGAATAGTCAGGACTGATTAGCACAAGTGTCTTAGTCAATGCCCTTTTTATTTGGTCAAAAGATGCCCTGGGCTCACCAGTCCATTTCACCTTGTTTCCCTTCCTGAGCATGGTCGTGATGTGTTTCACTAGCTTGGCAAAATTTGAGACAAACCTTCTTAGAAAATTAATTTTCCCCAAAAAGGCCTGAACCTATTTTTTAGACATGGGAAGTGATAAGGCTTGAATTGCCTCCACCCCGCTGGGATCAATTCTCACTCCCTCTGCTGATACAATATGGCCCAACAACTTCCCTTCCTGCATAGCGAACAAAGATTTCTTGGGATTTAGGGACAGACCGAACCTCTGACATTTCATGAAAAGTTTCCTCAAGTGGCGGCGGTGTTCCTTGTCTGAGCTAGAGAAGACCGTGATGTCATCGAGATAGATCACCACAAATCGGTCTTTCTCCCCAATGAAGGCTATATCCATGGCTTGCTGAAATGTTGCTCCTGCATTCATAAGTCCAAATGGCATATTTTCATACATGAATGCGCCCCAAGGAGTGGTGAAGCCTGTCTTCTCCCTATCCTCAGGCATGACCGATATCTGATTATAACCAGAAAACCCATCGATCATGGATATCCTGGATGCACCAGTTACCCTTTTCAGTATGTGTTCCATCTTAGGTAGGGGGTAATTGTCTTTCTTTGAGCTTCTGTTCAGATTCCTGAAATCGACACAGAGCCTGATTTCTCAGCTTTTCTTCCTTACTGGGACCAAATTGGCCACCCACTCGAAATATCTCAAGGGGACAATGATTTGTGCATCCAACAACCTTTTTACTTCTCTCTCCATAATGGGAAGCAACATGGGATTTATCTGCCTTAGCTTATTCCTGAATGGCCTAGCCTCTTCCTTCAACGAGATCTTATGCTCAATGACAGATGTGTCATATGTCTTGAGGTCTTCGTATGTCCATGCAAACACATCGGTGAACTCTCTCAGCAACTGCGTATATTCGACACTTTGTTCTCTGGTCAAACTGCTTGACAATTTGATGAACCTAGGCTCCTCATATGAACCAATGCTGCATTCAGCTGTATCATCACCTTCATCCAAAACTCTATCCTTCACTGCCACATCGTTCCCATCGAACAATATTTCCAACGGGACTAGTCCCCTCGGAATGTGATTTCTAGGTAGCTGAATAATTTGGTGGTTAGCAATTTTATTTAAAAACACCTCAGGGTGAAGGTCACCTTCTGTGTCAGGATCCTGATCGATGTGCAACGCAGAAAATTCATCAACGAAATGGAGAATTCCTTCGATTTCTTGATCATCTTCAAATAACTTCCAATTCTTGACATTATCCGGTACAGAGGGCCTATATCTTATTCCAACATCAGAGTTGACTACAGACGGGAGAGAAACTTTGAGCAAGCTGGATGAGATGGCTAAAGAATCGGCCACAACATTATCCTCTCTTGGAATAAAAGAGATATTGAAAGCTGAGAAGAAATTGTCAATTAGGTCCCATGCTTCATTTCTATAATTTCTAAGTCGAGGGTTCTTAGCCCGATAAGCGCTCCTAATCTGTTGGACCACTAACTCTGCATCTCCGAACAACTCTATCTCCTGAATTTCCATTTCCCTTGCAGCTCTTAATCCTAGAACAAGGGCTTCATACTCTGCCACATTGTTTGTGGTTTCAAATTCTAATTTGTATGACAGAGATACGGTTTCCTGGGTAGGTGACACAAAAAACACCCYAGCMCCAGCGCCTTCYCGGGAACAGGCTCCATCAAAAAACATTTTCCAAACGGGGGTGATGGAAGGAGGAAGTTCACAAGGAGAAGTGGGCTACTTTCTGAGTTTGAGAGGAGGCTTGGGGGCATGGGTGAGTTGTAGTAAACTGGAGCCTAAATCAGTGTCCAAGGCAAAGATGGTATGATTGGTAGGGTTGGCCTCATCACTGATTATATATGCCAGCTGGGCTTCTTTGTATAGCCTTCTATGCTCTCCTCCAAACACTGGGATAGTAGCATATGTGAGGTCCATCTGCAAGGTTCCCCCCAGTCTCTTTATCCAAGATCTTGACAACAACATACCGAACTTGGGGGGGACATCAGCCACTAAAATATCCATGACCACACTTTTCATGGGCAGTTGAAACAAGGTCACGACCAGGTCTTTGATAACTCCTAGACATTGAACTTTTCTGGAGTCAAAGGAATAGAGGTCATGATAGGCTTGGGTGACTTCTAGTTCTAACTCTTCCATGAAGGTTTTGTGCATGAGGTTGTGAGAAGCCCTCGAATCCATCAAGCAATTGTGCAATACCTTGTCATGTATGTTCAAGGAAGTGTGGAAGGGAGGGGATGAGTCATTCCTGTCTTCCACAATAGGACCTAGGATAACTGCAGGCTTTTCATCTTGCAAATTGATGAAGTTTGAGGGAAGGCTCGAGACCTCAGACTGCAAAATCTCAGAGAAGCATTTTTTGAACCCTTCATGTTTAATCAATTCTATTAGGGGCACAGGGATTATGATTTTTTGAATTTCATGCTCAAAATTAAAAGAAGATGAGAGCTTGGGGATTTCTCTTATTTCAGGAATACGACTCTGGATAATGGGAGAGGGGGGTTGGTTCTTCTTACCTCCGTGATTGTCTACTGATTCATTAGCAGGCTTCTCTGTTCTAGTGAGATGCTCAGGGGAATCAGGTGTTACTGCTATCTTCTAAGACCTCAGGTCATACCTGCCTTGGCGGCTACTAGTCTTGTTTTCCTTGCTCAGCTCATTTAGCTGGCCGTCCATGAGAGATTCCTCATATGATGATTGAGTGAGATGAGGAAAAGGAGGAGTGTCCCCGAAGCAATGGATTTCAGGATCCAGCTCATTTGTTTCCCCTTCTTCCCCCTCGGCCATAAAATTGTTTTGAAAAGGTGCCTGAATCTTCTGGTCTTCTCTGTCTCTTCCCTTCTCTCTTTACGCATTCGTGGGAGTAAAATTGTTTAGCGTCCTGAAACCTCCCTTGTTTTTGGCATTTAGAGGGCCCTTGTATGCTTGCCTCCCTTCCAACCTCATTCTCTCCATTTCTGCAGACAGAGATTTCACCATCCTGGTCAGTTCATCCACTTGAGGGTGGGGCACCGATGGGTTGGAAGTCGAGGCTTTCGACCTTCCTTTTATACTATCTACGTTGGCCTTATTGCTCAGTCTGTCAGCTTCTAACACGTTGGATTCCACCTCTATGGCCACATCTTGCATTTGAGCTAAGGAGGTGGCTCTTCTTTCTCTCAACAAAAGGTAGAAATCGGGGCCGAACATGCTAGCATAAGAGATCTTAGCTGAGGCTTTTGAAGGCTTTATCTCGGGAGGGATTTTGTTATACATCTTATTAAATCTTTTGGAGAAGTCAGAGACAGACTCTCCTTCCATTTTCTTCAAAGACCCGAACTCTGTCATGTAATACATGACATCCTTCCTATATCCCCACTGCCTCAGGAAAGCACTATCTAGAGCTTCAATCCTAGCAATAGATCCTGGAGCCAATCCTCTAAACCACTTCCTCACCTCGCCATCCAGGCTCTAGACAAAGACTCTCATCCAGACATCTTCATTTTCAATCTTGAGGTTGTCTACATAACTGTAGAAAGCAGCCAGGTGCTCTTCGGCAGTTATGTCCCCTTCCCCAGTGAACTTGGGCATGTATTTCAAGTAATCCCCAGCAGGAAGAGGATTAATAGGGTGGGGTAGGACTAAAGGATCATATCTAGCAGCAACTATGGCGTCCATTCTATTCAAAGGGGGATTAGCACTATCCATAGGAATATTAGGTGGAGGAGAACTCGGAGGAGAAGGAGTTCGCGAGGGGGCTACTGGGAATGAGTCTCGAAGTGGAGTGGGGAACAAGAGTGGATTTAAGGAGAAGGCTATCGAGCTCAAGGAAATAGGTGTTTTTCTTTGCATAGGAGTAGTAGAGATAGGAGTGGGGAAATCTTCTGTGGTCCTGGGTCTACACCAAGGTACAGTTTCAGGGGAGAGGGGAGTGACAAGGTCTTGGCCCTCCGGTCTCAGACTAGGAGAGGAAAACTCAACAGGAACACTGCCAAAATTTAGGAAATGGGAAACTTCATAAATAGGTCTGTCGAGAAACTGAGGAGGATAAAAAGGAGTTCCCAAAGAAGGATATGGTGGATTACCTAGTTTGGTGGTGGACACTTCTTCTTCAGAATCCTTTCCCTTTCTGAGTACCGCTTCTGGATCTGTTTCAAGCGTAGCTAGAGGAGAATGTGGATGAGACTGCGTATACCTGCCTCTAAAAGCCACAATTAATAGAGCAGGTTCTCCCCAGCGGAGTCGTCACAATGGAGTCGCCAGGTGCACAACAACAATCTTGATAATTCTGATATCTGATGCACCTTCAGAATCAGTTAATCGTTGTCGTTCAATCCCGGGGAAAATATTCAACTTCGTCCCCAGCAACGGTGCCAGAAATGTTAGCGTCAGAAGTCACTCTTGGATTGCAGCAGGAGCAGAGCCTGACGCCCATCAGTTTATGTCACGATTTGTTTAATGGGTTGATCAGATGGAGGTTAACTCAAACGATGTGGTTCTAACTTCGTTACTAGGCCAGGCATGCATGGGCAAGTGAGGTCTTAGATAACTTTAGACAGTGAGTCGTAGTAAGGGTGAGTAGGGGGAAGATTTGTATCAGAAAGATGCAAAGGTCTATCGTAAACATCAGGTTCCTAACAGACCGTGGAATAAGACATCTAAACGCAAGATATTCCTACATTCAAATGCAGAAAACCAGAGAAAACAATAATGCCGTAATAAATCCTTTATCACAACAGAGTTTCTATAATTCGTGCAAATTAGTCGATCACGAACTCTCTTAGCATGAGATGAAAACTTATATGAAATAATAAGACTCTCTATTATAAAATAAGAAATCTCATATACAGATGCACAACTAGAGAACTAGAGTCTGTGCTAAAACTTTTCAATCGGGAGCTCTGCTCTACCATCGATGCTTAGAAAATACAAAGGATTGAGTTTATATACTCAGGAAAATTCACCTCACAGAGGCGTGCCCAGTCACTCAAGGCTTGATGTCCCTTCAGTCAAACTCGTACTGATATCTTTCTTTAAATGCCACCTTAACTACGCATGGCTTCTGTAGGGAGGATAGCTGAGCCATGAAGTGCTTGGCTAGCGTCCGCAGACTTCTCTATCGAGTTGAGGGATTCGGCATGGATTCATTGAGAGAATCGATAGACAGGACTTCTATGAGTAGGCGGCTCGCTAGACCCTCCATTCCCCTCATTTAATGAACGAAAGGAGGTTTCAACCAGTCGCTCTTGCCTTCATTTACTTCAATACTAGAAACAGTATTAAGATCGGGTCCGATGGCGCCTGGAGATCGTGATGATCCCCTCTGCAACTGAACTCGGTGCCTTTGGCCTTCTTTATGCAGCTCCTTCCTTTCCCAAGTGACCATGGGTTGTGACCATATACTTTCGGCATTCGCGAATATGAAAGGGCTAACCTTTGCTGATTGAAATCGCTATGAGCGATATGCCGGGACGGCTCAATCTGGCACCATGCGTCCCTCTAGATCTATCGGCTCTTAACTCTCTCGACGATACCATGGGCCCCGGTCGGGGTTTCTCCCGGCAACTCGTGCATCAGAAAATAACTGAGCTCCTCTTTGCGTGTTTGAGTCACAATGGGCGAAGCGCCGAGATGGCTCTATTTGCTGCCAGGTGTCCCTTTTGAATGGATGGCTGAAAATGCTTCGTGATGTCACAAGCCCCAGCTTCTATGCTTTTGGCACTATCGGAGTTCGAGGTTTCGCGATGTTAAACAACACAAAACTCTCACCCCATGAACTCCCAAACGCCGAAACGCCGACGCGGCCGGATCTTGTGACACCCGTCCTTAGGATGACCGACTGAGACTTTTCCATAAACATTAGCGCCCCTCCTCCAGACCTGTTCCTTTACGACCAGATACCAAAACCACGGGCCCGGTCCTTGGCACTATCGACAATTCGGGTTTCGGGGTTTCAAAAGGTGAAGAAATAGGGAATTTTACCCCTTGAACTCCTGAATGTCGATATGCTGGTGTGACTAGATCCTACGTCGTGCGTCACTGGATTGGATGACCCAGATTCAACCTTGAAATATAAGGGCTTTCTTTGGTGCTATATGTCGGGTAACTTGGTAACCCCGAGATCCCGATGACCATTGATCTGCTTCGTGGATGGATCTCGGCTGTAGACATCAAAACCTTGCCCGCTCGCTTGACTCGTAACTGGAAAGTTGGTCCTTCCACTGCTACCCATGGGTATTTCATGTACAATCTACATCCCTGGGTGCTTCTAAGCCTATTGACAAAAATAATCGCTAACAAGAAGTATGTACACTCTTCCACGTGGGGGAATGCAGAGGGGGGGTACCCCCTCTGTGGGGTCCAGGGGGGCTATCCCCCCGACTGGGGGGTTTGAGGGCAAGCGGGCCCCCATCAGGGGTTCGAGGGAAACGTCCCCCGATGGGGGTTCAGGGGCGAAGCCCCCGAAGCAAAAATTGCCTTGTAAAAGTATATTGTAATTTCATTGTAAATCTGGACCATTCATTATAAGGTTGCAGATCTAACGATAGAGATTATGTTAGGGTTTTTTGCCCTAAAAGGAAACCCTCTTTTAAGAGGGAAATGTATTGTAGCTATGTAGGTTGGAAGTATTATATTCTGAGAGAGGAGACTATGAGATAAAGAAGAGGAAGTTACAACGGGTTTTTGCTGTAGGTTGTATCCCTTCATTTTGCTGGATAATAATAAAGAAAGGACCTGGCAATTTCTCTGGTGGACGTAGCCCACACTGGGTGAACCACATAAATCTGTGTCTCTCTTGTATTGTGTATCTTCTGTGTTTGATTTCTGCATTTGTTTTATTTTATTGCTCCGTGGTCCTGTTTTTCTAACAACTGGTATCATAGCATAAGGTAACTCGTAGGAAAAGAGGGTTCCTAGTTCGAGTGGGAGCAATATCGGAAGATGGAAAGTTTAGGGTCAAGAAATTTAACGGCCAAAACTATCAGTTATGGAAGATGCAGATGGAATATTATTTATATCAGAAGGATATATTCCTACCATTGAGTGGAGTAGCAAAGAATTCGGTGGCCATGAAGGACGAAGAATGGAAGATTCTTGACAGAAAGGCTCTAGGAATGATACGACTGAGCCTGGAAGCATCGGTGGCTTTCAATATCTCAAAAGAAAAGACAATGAAGGGTTTGATGGATGCATTGGCCAAATTGTATGAAAAACCCTCGGCGTCCAATAAGGTATTTCTAATGAAGAGATTATTTAATATG
>JASDQU010014792.1:87109-115603 GCA_032191745.1 Picea mariana | reverse complement strand
ACAACAGGTTGTACTATGACAGTCAGAGTGCCATTCACCTTGCAAAGAACTCAACCTTCCATTTGAAGACTAAGCATATACAGTTGAGGTACCACCTCATACAATCCACCTTGGAAGATGGACAATTGAAGCTGGAAAAGATACACACTAGCCAGAATCCTGCAGACATGTTAACAAAGGGAGTAACCAGGGAGAAACTAAGTTCTTGCTCAGTTTCAGTTGGTCTTCAAGAATGAAGATGAAGATGAGAAATTTGCCAGGTCTAAGAAGGTTCAGAGTCCATCATATACAAAAGCGGTGGAGTTGTTGAGATCAGTCTCCAAGTGGGAGATTGTTGGTTGTGGAGCCTGATTATCTTCCTGATTTAGAGGTCTTTTACTTTCAGCCGTGTTTGTACCCCATGAAGTATTTACACCCCAGAAGTATGTACACTCTTCCACGCGGGGGAGTGCAGAGGGGAGGTACCCCCTCTGCGGGGTCCGGGGGGGCTATCCCCCCGACTGGGGGGTCTGGGGGCAAGCGGGCCCCTAGAAAGGGTTCGGGGGAAGCGTCCCCCGATGGGGGTTCAGGGGCGAAGCCCCTGAAGCAAAAATTGCCTTGTAAAAGTATATTGTAATTTCATTGTAAATCTGGACCATTCATTATAAGGTTGCAGATCTAACAATAGAGATTATGTTAGGGTTTTTTGCCCTAGAAGGCAACCCTCTTTTATGAGGGAAATGTATTGCGGCTATGTAGGTTGGAAGTATTGTATTCTGAGAGAGGAGACTGTGAGAGAAAGAAGATGAAGTTATAGTGGGTTTTTGCTGTAGGTTGTATCCCTTCATTTTGCTGGATAATAATAAAGAAAGGACCTGGAAATTTCTCTGGTGGACGTAGCCCACACTGGGTGAACCACTTAAATCTGTGTCTCTCTTGTATTGTGTATCTTATGTGTTTTATTTCCACATTTGTTTTATTTTATTGCTCCGCGGTCCTGTTTTTCTAACATTTAAATAATTTCTTTTGCATCCTCTTTGACTTATAGTACACTCATCACTTCACTTTATTATTTAAATAATTTCTTCTTTGCAAACACTTTGACTACTTTGACCTTTTGGGGCTTCTATATGACTCATGAGGGTTCTCCAACTTCACATGGCCATAAATCTCTAACCGTGAGGAGTTATGTGATGTTCCACATACCACCGGAAATGGCATGACATGCACTATCCATATAGAATAGTTTTACCTACAAATATACCAAAACGTATACCATTATCCATCAAACAAACTTGGGTCCATTACCCAAACCTTTGTGTTACCAGAATTCACTACCAGAATTTCTTCAAGGGTTGACATCAATGAAAACCAAACCAATTAATCAACAAAAGTACCTAAAGAGATATAAGAGATTGCAAATTTCTTAGAACAAGGGAAAGAAGATGATGATCTCCCAACTAATAAACATAAAATTATAGCAATGAAAGTTTCACCATTCACCGTAATGAATGGTTACCTCTACAAGTTGGGGCTCGACAATATTTTGAGGATATGTGCATTAGAGCATGAAAGGGATATCATTATCGGGGCACATGAAACCCAACAAGAGATCACTTCCAGACCGATACGAAAACTAAGAAAATTTTTCAAGCCGGTCTTTGGTGGTCAACGTTACATAAATATTGTCGGGAGTAAATAAACAAATGTGCTAAGTGCCAAAGGATAGGCTGACCACTATCAGAAAATGAGATACCCTTACATTCTGTAAATCACAATTTACCATTTGAAATATGGGCTATTTATTTTGTCTGACCTTTTTTGAAAAGAGCTAAAACGATAGTGAAAAATATATCATTATCGTCGTTGAATACTTAACCAAATGGGTAGAAGCATAACCAGTCGACAATTGTACAAAGGAAGTAGCCGTGGAATTTATCTACGAAAATATATTAACTCGTTTCAATTGCCCTGTGACAATAATTAGTGACCAAGAAACACATTTTTATAAATAGTACAATTGAAGTAATGCTTAAGAAATTTATGATCGACCATAAAAAGACAACTTCCTATCATTTGCAGGCCAACTGAGCCATCAAATATTTTAACAAGACCTTACACAAAGGCCTAAAATAAGTGTGTGAACTCGATAGAGATGACTAGGATGAAAAAATTCCAAAAATAATATGGGCCTACAAAAAAACATATAAAATATCAATAAGATAAACACCTTTCAAGTTAGTCTTTGGTCAGGAGCTCATCATACCACTTCGCTTCTGCGCTAATGCAAGTAAGATAGTATCAATGTTGGAATTCAACCATATACTAAATACAAGGAAATGTTTCTAACAACTGAATAAATTAGAAGAGGAAATAATGTTGGAACAACAACACCAGGAAATCCAAAAGAACTAACAAAAATCCTGGAATGATCGACATATCAAGAAAAAAAGATATTAATGATGGGGAATTGCTACTCCTATATAACAATAAAGTAAAATGAAATCCAAGAAAGATAGAAACCACATGGATAGGCCCATATGTGGTCGAGGACATCCTACCTTTAGGAGAATTAAAGATAAAAACACTCCAAGGGAAACCCTTTAAGAAATTAGTTGATGGGGTTGGACTAAAGAAATATCATACATAATAACATACAAACCTACTGGTGCAATATTGTCGGAAGGTGGGGGGATACCAGTAGGATTTAGTTTCAAAAAATAAAATCGGAGCAATGTCAGTCAAAGAAAATGAACAAAATATGAATTTCAAATATCTTGATCAAACCATCACCAACACACACATAGAGTCAAAAGACCAAATACTAATCAAATCATCATGATACCAGAAGAAAACATAGACATATATTTCAACCACCAGCAGAAACAAAAAGGTCTCTTCACACAAACTAATAATCAATGTCGACACCATTGCTGAGAAACAACTGGCTACTACAACATCAGAAAAATGCACCATAGTGCATGTGATCTATAGACAGTTGGCTAGGACAAACGATAGTACGTGAGAATATCTCTCATCAAGATAGTAATTATTGTCATGTAAGTGTACAACAAAGAAATTGAGCTCATACCATTGGTATCCAATCCATTTGTTAGTCGCTAAAGTTGCACTTGACTGTGAGAGGGCAAGCTAGGGCATCATTCGTTTATTGCAAAGTGTTTATAAGGTTTTATGATTTGGTTTTTTAGTAGGGTGGTTGAAAACTAGCTCAAGGTTACAACATAACATGAAAATCAAGATCATGACATAGCATATCCCATTGGATGAATAATAGGTGGACACATAGATGGATTAAACCAATTAAGAAAAAGGAAGCTGAAGTCTTCAATTTGTCAACTTAACATGAATTATTGTCTCAAAATGTCATAAAGAAACAAGACAATCAACTTGATATCAAAACTTGAAAAATTATCTCTACAGTAAATTTTCACCGTATAAATTAACAGTCAAGAATAAAAAAGCATTGCAATCTGAATAATGAATTCAAGCATGAAGAAATAAATAACAGAGTATAAAAATAGGGTCTAACCATCCATATACCTTTGCTATTAAGTGTCAAATTGAACATAAATACCTTTTACAATGAGCTTCACAAAGGGGTCCCCTGGATCTCCAATTTTTTGACCATCACATCGTCTTTCCTCTATCTATTTAAACTATCTATAAAAATTCCAGATCCTATCATCTAGTATAGCTTTAATGACTAGATTCGAATAGTATCTATCGACTAAGGCAGTTCACTCAAAAAGAGCTTCTACAATCCCAAAATAGATCACAGCTCAACAACTTGATATTGTATGATATTGCCAGCATTTACATTTGATTCTACAAAATAGGAATTAGTTTGATTTAGTCAAACAGATCGAGGTCTTAGAATCTCACTGACCAAAAATGAGTAAGTGTTGCCATATGTCCTGGAAAACATTTAAATCATGATTGTAGCAAATATCCATGTAACCTTTAGGATATAATCACAGCAATAGATTTAGCATTTTTTTGTTTGAGTTTTGTGGTAAGCACAACATTGTGCCAATAGAGTCTGAAGTTTATCTCCCTGAGTTCTTTGAGCAATGCCCTTTTCTCTTTCTTCTTTTTTTTAAGAATCCTTTCTTGCTAGCGAGCATTCCATTGTTCTATTTGTGCCTTTTCTTTCTTTAATTGTCTTACTGTTTTCTCAAATTCCTTGATCCTTTCTTTATCAGTTCTGATTTTAACTTTGAATACTGAGCATTCTTCAAAAGGTGTAGGTTCATTCAGGTTTCAAGAAACTTTGGGTTCTTTTTCTTTAACTTGGTACTTTGAGACTAATCCTGAGCTATGTTATTCATCAGAACTTGTTGAATCTATAGCTTCAAGCACATCTGATATGCAATCTGAGTCTTCAAAGTAATCCTTTTTATTCTCAGGGGTTTCATTGATACCTTTAGCCATCTCTTTAGATTTTTCTAATCTGGTTGAAGCTCTCGTTACAGGTCCTATAGATGATGAAATCATTTTTTTACCTTTGCTAACTGGTTTCTTAGGCAAATAAGTTCTTTTTTCCCTTTTCCTGGTACATGCTTCAGCATTCTTAGAGTCATCTTCTATAACTATGATGTTTTCTTCTTTGATTGATGGATTAAACATGGCCTTTGAATTCAGTCTATACTTGTTGGTGACCCTAGTAGAATTCCTTCTAGGTTTTTGTGATACAGACACACCTTTAACCCTTTTCCCTCTGACTGCAGCACCCCTTTTACTGGTTGATGGTGATTCATGCTTGAGTTTAGTTTGAGTATCGAAATATTTATCTGAATCATTTTCCCCTTTAACATCTTCTTCATAAAACGTTTCAATTTCTGGATCCCACCTAGGTCTTTTACTTCTACTACTCGTCGTCACCCTGATATCAAGCATCTCCTCTTTCATAGGGGTTTCATCGATTGAAATATCTCGGCTCTGTGTAACAGTCTTCCCCCCTTTTCCTTTCTTCTGTTTATTGGACTATGTGTTAGGGTTTAAAGATTGCGTGAGCCAGCTCTAGGGATTCTGTAATTCTCTCAAAGAAGACATAACTAAATTTTTAATTAGGACTTGATGAAATAGATTGCTCTTAGCATTGGTGGAAGGTGACTGCACTCTCTTTGACATCTTTGTCAAAATTTTGAGTAGAAAATAAGGGATATTTAAAGGGTAATCACCATTTAAATGCATTAGTATCCTAATGTGGTAGATATAGACCAGTGAGAATCTACCTTCGCATGTGATATACCTATGGATCACAATCAGAGCAGTGTGCCATTCGGGTCGAATCCAGCTACAAGGTACTCCCCTTTTCCAATTCGGATTTTTCTTATCTGGAAGAAGGAATTGATTTACAAACTTTGTAACCACATGCTCTTTCTTCCACCATCATTCTCCTCCAACCACCAACATGCAAGCCTTTGCAATTGTCTGCTTTGTCACTGGCATCGACATCTTACTGATCTCCACCTCGTAACCATCAAAATTCAGAGCGAACCCCATGGAGACCTGCTCATTGTAACCTTGAAAAGTGGTAAGGAATTCAAACCACCCAACGTCTCTGAACCTTTGAGCCATCTGAGGATAGGCTTAAAGAAGTTCGAAACCCTCTGGTTCTATTCTAACTACCTGTCCGCTGCTCTTTGGAGCCATCAAAACACAATTCTATAACTAGCATCCTCGGGTTCCAAATTCACCACCTTCAATCTGTTAGTGTATAACGTTCCTTTGAGCGAATACCTACGCCTAAATTCAGTAAAATAAGACAGGTATAATATAATGATCATTGAGAATTGAGTGATTTAAAATGAGTCATGTGCGGGTATACAACAATTGGATTATGAAACAGTTTGAATCAGTAAATGATTCCAAGCTATTGTGGATGCATGCGAACTCTCAATCCACGATTCATGTCATGATAACAAAATCTGGATGGTAGGCGCGTATCAAGGCATGATTATTTTGGCGCTATGGGAATAGACTTATTCCCGTAGCGCTATTAATGACTTAGAAAAATTTGAATTTATGAAATTCAAATAGGCATATAAGGTGACACCTCGTCTAAAACCATGTCTTTCAAAATCAAACTTAAATAAACTATTCAAAAACTATAATGCAAACCATAAGACACTAAAAACAAAGATTGAAATCAACTGGAAACAAAAAATGAAGTGTAGGTAAGAAGGATTTAGGATAAGGGTTTCTCACTAAACCAAGACAAATTTAGAGACTAACACTGGCTCCTTCTGGGGATGGAGTTTTGATAATAAACTCCAAGAATTGCAGACCAATGCCTTTCCTTTATTTCTGATTCATTGATTCCCCTGCAACTGTTAGTCTTTTATTCTTAGGATAACTGTAAAAAAGAGTTCATTGGGTATATGGAGTCTTTATTGAAAGGAAAATATACTGTACTAACTGAAACCTGATGAGCCCTTAGAGAAAATAATGCTTCAAGAACCTCACATTCACTGGGCCCCCAAAAATTTCAGTGTTGTCTAAATTATGCAGGAGAAGAGTGTTATTGTTCATTACCTTGGCTAAAGGATCATACCATAGGTTATCAAACTTTTCATGTTTTGCTTTATCCTCTCTCCTGACATCCCATCTTAACACCAAATCCCCTTCATTGAAAACATATTTCTTAGTTCCCTTATCGAATGTAGCCTTGATTTTTCTCTGATGAACAGAAGCTTTCTGATTAACCTATTCTCTAACCTGTTGAACTTCAATCATCTGAAAAATTCTTCTTTGGACATCGTTGGGTTACTCTAGTTCTTCTTGTATAAACTTTAAGACTGGCAGGCCCAATTGAGTTGGAAGAATTGCTTCTGTTCCATATATCATCTGGAAAGGAGATGTCCCAATAGACTTCTTTTTACTGATATGATCAGCCCAAAGGGAAAACTTTAACTTAGAATCCCATGACTTTTTATTTTCTGTTAGTAATTTTTTGATAATTCTTATTAGAGTTTTATTGGAAGATTTTGCCAATCCGTTCCCTTTGGGGTAGTAAGGAGTAGAATGAGCCAATTTGATAATATACTTATTGCAGAATTCAATCATGGAATTTGATTTAAAAGCTTGTGCATTATTAGTGACTAGTTTTTTAGGACAGCCAAACCTGGAAAAAATATATCCTTCTAGAAATTCCATGATTACCTTGTATATTGTATTTCGAGTCGGAATTTCTTCAATCCACTTCGTAAAATAATCTGTGGCTATAAGAATCCATCTATTTTTTCCTGAGGATGAAGGATTAATCTCTCTGATGAAATATAATCCCCACTATTGAAACAGTCCATGGGCGATGACTGGTTTCAGAGGCAGAGATATAAGTTTCTTCTTTCTAGCAAATTTCTGACAAGGTTCACATGCCCTGACCTGAGAAAAAATATCTGAGAATAGAACTGGCTAGTAATAACATTATCTAAGAATCTTGAAGGCAGTATCCTTCCAATGATGATGGCCTCTGCAGACACCATGATGCAGATCATGAAATATTTGTTTAGCTTCCTTTTCATCCACACACCTCAACAAAAAGCCGTTGGGGTATTTCTAGAATAGGGTCTAATCAACAATACAATAATTTACAGCTCTCAACTTTAATGATATGAATTGTGATTTATCCAACTCTGGGGAGATTGAAAATTCAACAGAAAAAATACGATATCTTTGTACCATTTTGAAGAAACATACTTGTTGTTTATCTGTGAATTTATTTCTTCAATCTGGACAAAAGAGTCCTGTGTCACATTTGAAATATGGTATAACCCAATTGCTTTGCAATTAGATTCTGTCATTAATCTGGCGAGGCCTTGTCCTTTTATCAGCTGAGTAGGATTTATGGTGAGATCGTATTCCATAATTTTTGTTATTCATTTCCCTCACTTTCCTTCATAATCAGGCTGAACCAATATTTCTTTGACTGCACTGCATGGGACATAAGCTATAAATTTAGATTGAAGAACATATACTCTGAAGGATTTTAAATCCTTTACCAAGGCATAGGCCTATTTTTCTATTATATCATACTTCAATTCAGAGTCTCTAAGGGTTTGCTAAAGAAGGAGATAGACTGCTCGTATCCTTGCTCATTTCTTTGTAGAAGAACAACAACTATGGTATTTTATGATGCAAATGAAAAAATCATGAATTCTTTGGAATAATATGGGCTAATTAGAACAGGTGTCTGAATGATAGCTCGTTTGATCCTTTCAAAGGATTCTCTCTCTTATGGTATCCACTTAATTTCTGCATCCTTTTTCAACATGTCAGTGATGTACTTGAAAATTTCTACAAAGTTAGGTATAAAACTCAAAAAATTAATTTTACCAATGAATGACTGAATAGACTTTTTATTTCTCGGAATGTCGATTTGTTGAATAGCCTTTACTCTTTCTAGATCTATTTTAATACCTTCAGGTGAAACGATGTGTCCTAGAAGCTTTCCTTGCTCCATGGAAAAATGTGATTTTTCGGGATTAAGTGATATGTCGTACCTCCTACATTTCTCAAAGGTCTTATTCAAGCTTTGTAAATGTTCTTCATCAGATGCTAAAAATATAGTGATGTCATCAAGGTAAATAACCACAAACCTGTCTTTCTCCCCAATGAAAGTGATGTCCACAGCTCTTTGAAATGTGGTTGATGTGTTCATCAATCCAAAAGGCATCTTTTTGTGCATAAATGTGCCCCAAGGAGTGGTAAAAGTTGTTTTCTTTTTGTCCTCTTCCATTACTAATATTTGATTGCACCCTGAATATCCATCAATCATAAAGATTCTCTTTGTGCTGACAACTCTTTGTAAGATATAATCCATTTTTGGTAATGGATAATTGTCTTTCAGAGAGCACCTATTTATATTCCTGAAGTCTACACAGAGCCTTATCTCTCCGTTCCTTTTTCTGAAAGGTACAAGGTTGGCTACCCATTTTGAKTATCTTAGTGGCACTACGATTTTTGCTTCCATCAACCTTTTCAACTCCTTTTCTATTATAGGTAACAATAAAGGATTAAATTGCCTGAACTTTTGTTTAACAGGTTTTGATCCAGGTTTCAGAGGAATTTTGTGCTGAATAATATCTGTATCAAACACCTTTAGGTCTTCATAAGACCATGAAAAAATGTCTGAATAATGTTTCATTAATTCAACATATGATTCTTTCTATTTTTGTGATAGTTTCCTAGATATTTTTACCAACCTGGGATTTGCATCCGGACTAATGTCATAGTCTACTACATCTGTTTCTTTTGTTTGGATAACAGCCTTCTTGGAAGTATCATTATGATAGAACAACCTTTCTAGTGGAACCAAACCCTTGAAAATATGGTTTGTCTTCAGTTCAATGATTTTGTGGCCAACAATTGTATCTTGAAGGACTTTTGCAGCACGTATTTATTCTTCTCCATCTTCATCATCTTGATCAATTAAAATTTTAGAAAACTCTTCAATAGTTTTCAAAAATCTTTGAATTTCCTCATCATCTTTAAAAACCTGCCAATGTTTTATATTATCCAGTATTGAAGGTCTATTTCTGACTTCAACTTTGAATTTCAGATTAGGGAACATTAGATTTTTAAAGTTGCTAGCTGCAAGTGCCAAAGAGTCAGCCTGTTGATTCAAATTTCTGTGCACAAAAGTAATATTAAATGCCGAAAATAAATTATCCACATAGCCCCACACCTCATTTATGTATTGTTTTAACCTTTGTTGTTTGGTTTGGTGTATATTCTTGATCTGGTGAATAATAAGTTTTGAGTCTCCAAAAATAGACAACTTATCTACTCCCATATCTCTAGCAGCTTTCAACCCTAACAACAAAGCTTCATACTCACTAATGTTATTAGTGGTGTCAAATTCAAGTTTATATGACATGGGGATAACTTCCTTGGTAGGGGAAATGAAGACAATACCATCGCCAAAACCTTCTTTAGAACATGCTCCGTCAAAATACATTTTCCAAACAAAATTGTCTTTACCATCTCCCACTGTAGTTGTTGACTTTCTGACTGATACTTCTGCCATTTCCTCACTCATATAAAAAATAGAAGAACCCAAATCATCTTCTACAACATATATGGGATGATTAGTGGGATTATTGTGATCACTTACCAAATAAGCCAATCTAACTTCTCTGTATAATCTTCTTTTTTACCCACCAAAAACAGGTATGGTTTCATAGCTAAGGTCCATCTATAGAGTACCACCTACCTTCTTAGCCCAAGATCTTGAAAGAAGCATTCCAAATTTTGGTGGTATGTCAGCCACAATAACATCTAATACCACACTTTTCATAGGTAATTGGGAAAGAGTAACAACCACATCTTTCATAACTCCAAGACATTTGACTTTCTTGGAATCAAAAGAATATAGATCATGATACGGTCTAGTAATTTTCAACCCTAATTCTTCCATCACACTAGTACATATGAGAAAATTTGCGATGGTTTTTCATTGATATTGCCACTTATCCGTCGCAATTTCCATGAAAGCTGAGATTTTTTTTCGTCGGAATAATTTTGTTGCTATATCCACGATCCAAGTGTGTGTGGAAACGTTGACGAAAATAGCTCTCCACGTGTCACCACCTTCAATATCGGTTAACCCTATGCATCGTCGCAATTAGGACGAACTATCATCGCAATAACAACGAAGAAATGTGGCAATTACGACAAAACTTCATCGCAATTGGGACGAAAAATTATGCCAAGCCAATAACTTATGACGCAACTACTGAACGTGCGACGAAAGTCTGTCACAACTTGTGAGGAAAATCCTTGGTAATATTGACGAATGCAATATCTCAAAACCAAATTTATGACGCACATGTTGTATATGCGACGAATATTCGTAGCAAAGCACGACGAAGTTTCATCGATATAGAGACGGTTGTGGTAAAATAGTAAAATATTTCCGACGAACTTACGTCGATATTGCGACAATGACTTTAGGTTTAAAAAAAAAAAATTACATGAAATATGGTATACCATATTGTATGCCATATTACAATGTAATATGGTAATGCCATATTACATTGTAATATGGCATTACTATTACATTGTAATATTCTAATATTCTAATATATTGTAATATATATATCCCCTACAAATAATCAAGGTACTAATCAACCAAATATTGTAAGCATGTGTTATCATGAAGTTGAATTAGAAGTAAGGATACCAATATGACAATATACACAAAGAATAATTTGGAATATTACTTTCAAAAAAACACATGGATTGCATGAGTGAGTCATTATGCAATTTATATTACACAATACTATGACAACACTTATAAGATTTATTGATGATATCTTAAGACCATTTCTCGAACTTGTTTATTGTAGCCTCCTTGGAGTAACAACACAAAATTCGAAGGAGAAAGTACAGTTACAACATAGTGTTGCAATAGAGTTACAACATAGTTATAGTGAGTTGGAGCAGAGTTACAGAAAGTGTTGCAGTAGAGTTATAACGAGTTGCAGCAGAGTAATAGTGAGTAACAACAAGTGTATTAACAACACAAAATTCAAAGGAGACAGTACACTTACAACATAGTGTTGCAGCAGAGTTACAACATAGTTATAGTGAGTTGCAGCTGAGTTACAGAAAGTGTTGTAGCAGAGTTATAGCGAGTTGTAGCAGAGTAATAGTGAATAACAACAAGTGGAGTAACAACACAAAATTCGAAGGAGAAAGTACAATTATAGCATAGTGTTACAGCAGAGTTACATCATAGTTATAGTGAGTTTCAACAGAGTTACAGAAAGTGTTGCAGTAGAGTTATAGTGAGTTGCAGCAGAGTAATAGTTAGTAACAACAAGTGGAGTAACAACACAAAATTCAAAGGAAAAAGTACAGTTACAGCATAGTGTTGTAGCAGAGTTATAGCATAGTTATAGTGAGTTACAACAGAGTTATAGCAAGTTGCAGTAGAGTAATTTAATTGAACCAAGGTAATTCACGGGGTTAGAAAATTATTTAGGAATGAAGTGTCTCTTCAATGCACATCAGAAAAGGCAAGTATAACCTTTCAATTCATTGCAATTGAAAACCAAGTAACTAAAGCTTTGACTTGAAAGAATTGTAATGCATCAATATTAAATCTAATGAAACTTGAAATTTCATTTGAAATCAAAGCAAATTTCACATGATACACAATGGCGGAACCTTTGATATAATGAAGGAGTTGGATAACATAACACTTGAAACTTTTGTTGGTGCAATCATAATATACCCAAATAAGATAAGGAATTGTACATCATAGCTTAGGCATTGAAGTACTACATGAATTATTTGTTAGGAAAACAAAAAACAATTAACTCAAATCATAAGCTTTTATAATCCTTGTCAATTGATCCAAGTCACAACAAAGCCCAGGCTTCATGTGAATGGTATCTTGCAACATTTTGATTCGGTAATCAAGTATGATAAATATATATAAAACCACATGGTCAATTTCCTTTAAGACCTTCGATGTTTTTATTTGACCATAGCTCTAAAGTTAAACTCTTATGTACTTGAAGAATATAAGGGATTACCTACATCTAGCTCAAATTTTGGCAAATGGTTAAAACCTTACAAAACTTGTATATATATGCAATTCTCGAGTCTTTGAGATGATTGTAGGCTTGAAGGAGGATTAAAGTATAAATTTCATAATTTTTTTGTTAAGAAAGGAGAGCCAAGAATAAGCTCATGTGGGAAGCTTGAAGTTGTAAAGTCGATATACATTTTAGAGTAAACTAGACTAAATAATATGGTAGTTTTTATACCATGTTGAAACATGAAAACAAGATGTAATTATCTTCTTCACTCATCTAAAGTTACATTTTGGAATATATACATTTATCATGTGTAGTAGATATGGTCGATTGTTGTATTTTTACCTAACCATGTTGAAGGTAGAGAGGCAACCACCTTGATCTCCTTGTATTTTTACCTAACCATTGGAAATGGTATTGATCTAACATGCTACTTGGTTTGGACGTCATTTCCTCTAAATGGAAAAGACCTAGGACTAGTCAACATATATGCCTCAAATGATTCAAATGAGAGAGTGGGAATGTAGGATTGGTTCGCCAATGAGGTCCCAAAACCATATGGTTGTGTGAAGATTTTAACAATGCAGAGAGTTAAGAAGATAAAGAGGGATTGCTACTTGTTCAGACACCCTTGAGGGAGAACATGGCTTGGAATGGCCTAAAGTCTAGGCTCATGTTGTACGACCCCAACATTTTTTTATGTCAAGACTCTCTTGGTTTGTGATTTACTTGGTCCAATTTTCATAAAAGAGGTAACAAAGTGTTGAAGTGACTATACCAATATGTTCTTACTAAACATGCATTTTTCTTCTCTGATTATAATAGGAGAATATCCATGCAAGTTCAAGGATTTCTTACTATGTTAGATCATCACCATATCATTTTTCCATCTCTTGGGAGATGCAAAATTCAAAGTCGTGAAGATAAGTTTAATGCTTTATGTATCCCATGTTAAGTAGGAAATGTGTGTTGGAGTCTTCAAATGCATTTGGAACCTAATTTCGCGGCCTAGAGGCCTCAAAATATGGGAAGTTTGATGGGAGGATGATATTAGTTGGGTCACTACTTTTTTGTGGGGCTATTGTGGAAAACTTGTCATTGTTAGAAGAATGAAGCAAAAGGTTGTGAAAGAAGAATTGGAATCACTATCTTAGTTGCTAGAGATTATCCCTTTTAATGAATATAGCTAGGCCATAGTGCTTAAGATGAGATTTTTTTGAGGGTAAATTAAACTTGCAAATCTTGGGGCACACAAATTCAAGCTAGATTGCATTGGCTCAATTCATGGGATACATTTACAAAAGCATTCTTTTAATTAAGGTTGATGAATTTTTTTTTGTCAAGGTTGTAGTTTGCTTGTCATTTAACCATGCTAGATATAAATAAATTTGCCTCTTTTGGTCAATTAGACATGGAAACCCCTGGGCACCTGCACTTTATGTGATGTTAACATAATAACTCAATTATTTCCTACATAGTAGAATGGCATGTGACATTATTAAATCAATCCCTTTACTTGATAGAAAGGGGGGCCAATGAGTTAATGTGCAATTTTTTAATGATCATTTCCTTGGCTCAATAGAAGAGGAGGTGTCCTTCTTAATACATTGGATTGTCTTCAAATTTTCTATGAAGATTTAGGGTCCAAATTGTTGATAGCCAAATCAAAGGAAGATATGATGTCACCAATGGGAGGGGCTCCATAGTTGCAAGCTATGGAATGTGATCATTAAGGGGGGAATCTTTGAAAACTAGCCAAAGAAGTGAAGGAGTAGGAAAAGAGGAAGAGTATGTAGGAGAGCATGGAACACTAGGAGAGGAAGAAGACAATGAGAGAACTAGGTAATATTGGGTGCTACCATGTAAGAACTGGCTAGATTTGATAATGGGAAGTCTAAGCTAGTCCAAAAAAACTCCCAATAAAAACAATGGACATTTTATAAAGCATTTTATTGTTGTTCATATTATATGTTCAAGAGTAAATTATAGTAATCAAGGTGAGATACATATCATTCAACAATCTCTTTAAAAATCCCTATGACAAGGGTGACTCCACAATGTTTATTAATGAGAAGATGAGTTATGTCCTATTGTACAAAGCCCCAATGATAAGGAGAGGGGTGAGGAGTGATGGAAATTTGATTATTTTGGTTACAATTGTCAAGGATTATAGTGGCAAGTTGGTCTTTGATCTAACAATTATGAGTAAAAAGGAGACTTAGAGAGGGGAATAAATTTCATTCGTCATTATGAGTAATGAAGGATCTTTTTCAATAGAGTTTGTAATAGGGACTATTTTTTGTTGGGGAGAAGTGTCCAAATATTGGTGTACCCTAGGATCATCAAGGCATTTCTCATCTATGTACAAGGATTTGGATGTGAATTATTATTATAAGAATAAGAATTTTTTAGTAGTGTCCTTTGGAGCTTTATAATACTTCCACTAACATGTGGGATGAGAGGGGTCTACATTATTGGGATTAACTTCCTGCATTGTTTAATAGGAACTAGTATTTGGACTAGGGATAGCAATAAGGTTAGTATTATGGAAATGAATGAAGTGAGGGATCTTTTCTAATTTATTTTCCACAATGAGGATATGGATAAAGACCTTGTATATGGGGTTGTTGACGGGTGAAATTGACTGCTCGTCAACTGGAGGAGTGAATCCAGTCCGAGGTTGTCTAATTAACCCACGTCATTTGGATTAATCCACTCCGACGAGTTTAGCAGCTCCGTTGGCCGATAAAAGTTTTAAAGAAAGCGAAAAAACAAAACTAAAGGAAATGCAATAACTTAATAAATAACAATCGCTGAAAACTATATATACATCTAATATATATTTACAGTTTAACCAATTAATACTTATAAAATAACTCTACTTATCATGTGTACAATACATACAAATAATTCTAATTCTATGATATATATATAATATGTACAAAATACAAATTTTAATCTCAATCCATGAAAATCGAATGTAAATTGATTTTTTTAAACAACAGTAAAACTATTATCTAATCTCTACGATTTGTTTTCTTATAATGTTTATATAAAAGAAATCAAATATCAAACTATCTAATTAAACATAAGAAATAACAGATGATAAAAAATGTTTTAACTACAGGGGGCTTCTATATTTGTTATGCTAACGAAATCAGATAATAGGCTGACCTGTTGTCGCATCCAATATTTGTTCAGTGTGTAGCATCCAATCTCCTTGTCTGATGAGGTAAACCTGCAACAGATCCTACAATCGCTTCTCATAAATGTGAAGCAGTAATGATGGAATTCGAATGATAGAAAATATAAGAGATACGATCACAACTATCTCATAATTTCACAAGCAACCACATTAAGATAAATCCTGCTATGAGAACTTGTGTATAAACATTCAATAAAAGATAAAGATAAATCTCTTAATTCAAGTTTGAACAAAATGATTACTGTGTGTTAAATCTAGAACATAAAACATGGATAATACATAAATTTTTATCATACCAACTTGTAGTAAAACATGACAATGAAAGCAATCATAATCTAATTACAAATTGAAATAATCATGACTTGAATAAAACCACAATACGGAAAAGCTAAAGCTGTGATGAGTATTATATTTCATTCAAGTATGTAAATGAGAAATACATAGTCTTGCCCCAGGCAGAGATGATCTCATGTTTACAAAATAACATGCTTATATAGGTTCCAGGAACAAAATGTTTCCTGTTGATAAAATTTGTTCCAAAAATATGGGGGATGCAACCTCCCTGATTTTACTTGATATCAAAATACCAACAGCCTAATCTATTTACTAAAAACACAAAGTTGATATGACTAAAAGATTTCAACAGTGCCTCATATCTCCTTGGAAATCATGGGTTCTTGAAAACAAATGAAAATGGGGAAATTTTAGATATGTTTTAAATTGTCAAATGAAGCAATTTGAATTTTTCTAACTGGCTACAGAATCTTACGATTCTCTAGCTAGTTATAATTACAACTACAATCATATTTTATTCAACAAACAAAACAAACAAATCTTTATAAGAAAGGTAATTTATTCAATCAAATCATATATCCTAAATTGAGAGTAACAAAATCATGCTAAAATCCAAAAAGATCATACCTCAAATCATGGGATTAAAACATATCAAGCAATCTTGGAGTTTACGATTGCTGTTGCTGCCTCTACATTCTTGAAAATGACAGATCCTGTAGTTTTTAGGCATTTCTCCTTTTCTTGGGTTATGGATTGGAGTCTACTATTCTTGTTTGTCAAGAAATCCACTTGGTCCTTTAAATATTTAAGCCAGGACTGTAGCAAAGTCACATCCGTATAATACCTATCGATCCAGGATCGACATTCATCACACTGTGGCTGAAGAGACTGTGCATTAGCACTGATAGCATTAAGGATTGGAGAATCGTCCACGCAAAAGGTAGGTTTATCACAGAGTTGAATGATAGGAAATTCGAGATTATCCTTTAGACATGGAGGTAGGTTGCTAACATAATCGTAGGGTCTGTCAGGGCAAAGTCCATATGACATTGGATCTTCTTCAGCCAAAAACCTCTCAATTTTTGAATCTAAGTCTTCACTTAATTCAATTGTGTTGTTTGTGTCTTCACAGGGTTTGGATTTGTTTCGAGCACATAGTGAAATCAAACAACCAGCCCTTTTATTCTTGTAATTAATGTCGACGCTGCCTTTTAGCTTCTTCCCTGTGGGTTTTTTAACAGTTTTAGTGAAACTCTTAGGGTGCTAACCCATTTGATTGTTAGGTTGAGTAACATTAGGGTAGGTCGAGGGTTCAATATTAGGGGCAAGATCACAGGGCATGAGTGGTGGGGAAGAGGCTGTAGTGTTCGCAAGGGTTTCAACAATAACCAGTTTATCAACCTCTCCCAATTCACTATTGCCAAAGCCATTTCGTAAAACAAATGCATTCCAACAATCATTTCATAATTGCAACTAATGCACAAGGATAATTTTAATTAAACCATGATGGAATAAACTAGAATCAAACTTCTGCCTCCTAAATCGTTTTCCCATCTTGTACAGACTTCTAAGAAGGAAGTAGGGCATATTCAATGGGAAGCCAATGAAACTCATAAGCAATCGCAGGTGATACAAGAAAACTAACCCAAATCTTCCTTCACACGTAATGAATTATTTCACAATAGCAAGAAGATCATGCCACCCAGGTTTTAAAGATGAGACTGGCATACCTCGGTCACAACTAGTAATTTTCCGTTGGTTGAACATCAAAGTCCAGAGGACCTCTTCAACTTTTGCATTCTTGAACCATTTTTTCCCAACAGCTGGTAAACCCGTAGCTTGGCTTAAAAAATCTTTAGTTACCTCTAGATGCACGTCACCTATATTTGCTCTGCAGCCATCGAAGGTCAATGCGAACTCTTGGGCAACTCTTAGATTGAAACCCTTAAAATTTTCAATGAATAAACGCCAACCGTTCCTTTCTAAATCGTCCCTAGCATTATCATACGATAACAAGGTTTGGATGCCATTGGGCTCGATCCTTACCACTGGAGCCATGGCGATCAGAAGGGAATCAACATAGAACTCAGAGTTACGGTTTGATAAAAAACCACAGAGCCATAGCCCCGAGTTTCCACAAAAAAATGCTATGACAGTTCAAATGGTAGGCAAAGGTGTTAATCAGCATGCATGGGAATGAAATCGTGAAGCCCGAGGCCATGCAGAAGAGTAATGGTATGCTGTACTCCATATGCCACCTTGGCATTGGGTACGTATGAGGATCAGAAAACTTGGAAAACCATAGTATGCACATTCATAGCTTGATTACAAAGGTAAGTGTATCAAATAAAAGTTGAATAATTAAAAGTTTTATGAATCAAAACTCCATTAACATCAATCGAATATTAATGAATGGAGGTCTTTCACTTATGTAACCAAGGCACGTTTAGAACCAAGGAGTTATAAACAAGGAGAACAATCATGTTCATAGAAAAAATATGACAATTCGATAATAGACCATATGAACAATTTTCCTTTAATCAAAAATCGAAACAAAGTGTCGATTCTAGCTGCGAGTTTTCATGCTTACAATCATGAAAACAAAAATTGAAAGGAAGATATGTAAAAAGTGACAAGTGACAAGTGTTGTTTAGTGACAATGGTCATGACGAGTAATGAATATTTAGAGACCCTGCATAGGCAGCTTATAAACAATGTAAATTATATTATTGTTGCCAATAGGGGGTTCTCTAAAATAGTTATAATTCTTTATAAAAAAACTACAAGTAAACCAAAATTATATTTAAAATATGATCTACAAGTAAACAAAAACACCACATGGAACTTGGCATATGTATCAATATCTACATATTCATGAGGATTGTGAATTTTTACTAGTATAAAGCCTACTTTTAAAAACACGTCAAAACCCTTACCTTTTCATTGTTCTTTTACCAGATCCATTAGCCCATACAACTTGATAAGAGTTATCAGTGAGATTCATTTTGATCACCAAGACCTGCATGAATCATAAAATACAAATTTTTTATATGAGTAAATAATTTATAATAAGAAAATAAGCATGCATTTAGTTATGTAAAATACTCTAGAAAAAAATTAAGTTGTTGCATACCTTAATGAGCTTCTCTTTGTTTCGATAATAGGTTATTCTCTACTAAATAGGGCCAACCACGTGAAGGTGGAAGCTCATATGGCCCCTCCCCCCCCTCACATTGCTCTCAATTTCCCATACCCAACAAATGATTTTCTCTATATAGAAAACATATATACATTAATGCATAACTAGGATAGTCAAGGTCATGAACATATAAACATCGATAAAGATCCAAAAAAAGGTCATGAAATTATACATCTAATTTTTCTTTGATTTACGTTTTTTTACATTCATAAAACTGACAATTGGGATATCATCATCATCCAAGGATATTGTATTTCGTGTGCCCTGTCCTTCTATTATTTGTGTGTTCTCAGGTACCATACTTCTGGTACGTCTCTGAGAAAGGTTAGGTGGCATCTGTTCAAGGATGTGAACTGGAACAACAAAAATGATCATATCGATATGTTGAAATATAATTGAAATAACTAATTCATTGTTTTGATTAACATTACAGTATTGCTCTTTACCTGTCTCTATAGCTGGGACAATTGGTGCATTAATTTCTTGTCCACTTGGTTGGTCTCGCATTTCACCCTCCTAAGCTACATGCTCTTCAATTTTGAGAAGATAATATATAAGTATGCGTTAGGAAATAAATATCTACAATCACAGTAAATATTTATAATTCTGAAGCATACATACCAGAATGGGTACTATGCTCTACACTATCATTGGACATGTGGACCCTTGTATGACGCAGTGTTTTCTTAATACCACTTGATTCACTACTGCGGTAGCATTGTTTCTTGAAAACAAACATAAATACTTAGTTAAGGGTGATATAATAAAATATAAAAAGACTTTACAAGCATGCTACTGCGGTTTCCTTATTCATTTGATTTACTTGCATGGATGGGGAGATAGGAGTCTGGCCCAAGCTTCAGGTCCTCCTCAGTGGCAGCAGTGTCAAACATATTTAACTGCAATGCATAATAGCATTAAAAATACCAATAACAAAAACATATATTTGTTCGCTACTGTTAAATAAATATTAACCACAGTTAATCATTTAAATCTTACTATTCGTGCTTTGAGTTTTCCGTAGCCACCCTGGCCTAGTTTATGCTGGTCGTGTTTTTCCACTCTGGACTTTGTTGCTTTGGATGTGTCTGGTAGCCTACATATGGAATTTTTGAAAAAAAATAGATATCAGAATTGTTACTTAAAACAGGAAAGAAAAACATAAATGCTCATATTTCACTGATAATATGACATGTGTTGTACCTTTCTTGACCATCTTGTGGTTGTCGTCCTTGTTTTTTAAACAAGTTCTCCTTTGCATCCTCTATTAGCGCCTTCCACTCCTTGTCAGAAACCATGGGAGGGTGCTCGTGCTTTAGGTCTATTTGCGATTTATCCCTATACTGCGTCCTGGTGTATTTTAAATTCTCTCCAACTAACTTTGAAACCACTTTCTTGTTGAAAGTGTTGCTGAACAAGTTCACCATGTGATCTATTAAATCATCTTTCTTTTTGCTATCATGGTCATTCCACCGTGTGCAAATGGTGGGGCCAAACAACTCCAATGCTTTGTCATGCAAGTTTCTATAGAAATCATTGTTTCCTATAGTAAGATGTTATCCATTAATCAATTAATAATCTCAACAAATGTCCATTTCAATTTCATTAAAATAATGAATCAATTAATGGGACAATTACCTGCAATCTTTTGAATCTTTATCGGAACACATGCATCATCCACCAGAAAGGTGACATCTAGTGAGCCGGTGCTTTTAATTCATTCTGTTCCATGCATAATAGTATCATGTGCACCTGCACTATGTTCCTCTCTGAAGTCATTATGTGGAGTCCCAGGCTCTGGCTCATTATGCTCCGGCATGTCATGCCGGTCAAAATCACCCCGCTCATCAATGGATTCGAGGGGAACCTTAAGAGGCTCAAAAAGCCTCACTTGCACTTTGCTATGTCGACCTTTTTTTTGCATTGGACCCTCATTGCTACCTATAGCAGTTTCAAGATCAACAGGTTCCCCATGCATGGGGTTTAAAAACTCTTACAAATAGAAAAATTTTCTTTATCAGATCATATACAAAATATAAAACTAAAAAATGGATATGAAATATTCATAGCTAATAAAAATATGTAAAGATGCCACTTACCCCATAATTATTTATTGTAGTTTGTAGCTCTACAATTCTTGCCCTGTCCTCCTGTGACAGGGGTCTTTTGCTAATCAAACATAGATATTCAATATTATCCTTCTTCAAGGCCTTCGTTACAGTTTTCATTGGGTTTGTCGAATAAAATATTTCTTCCTCATCAATATCCTCTGTGGGAGCCTGGACCGATGTTTACACAATAAATCAATCAACAAAAGTTATGAAATTCACCTCTAACATTAAAAAAATGAAATATTGCAGTAATATCAGAAAAACAATAATAAAATTTCAGAAATTTAGTTGTTGCAGTCATAAGTTATTACTGTATTTAACATTTACCTAGTGAGGCACCGTGGGTGCCTTTCCACGGTCACCCTGGAGAGATGTAACGGGTGAAACTTAGATATGTTCACCTTGGACAAAAGTTGACACAATAAATCAATCAACTAAAGTTATGAAATTCACCTGTAACATTTAAAAAATGAAATATTGGAGTAATATCAGAAAACAAATAATGAAATTTCATAAATTTAGTTGTCGTAGTCATAAGTTGTTATTGTATTTAAAATCTACCTGGTGAGGCACTGCGGGTGCCTTTCCACAGTCACCCTGAAGAGATGTAGCGAGTGAAACTCGGACACATTCACCCTGGACAAAAGTTGACACAATAAATCAATCAACAAAAGTTATGAAATTCACCCGTAACATTTAAAAAATGAAATATTGGAGTAGTATCAGAAAAAAAATAATGAAATTTCAGAAATTTAGTTGTTGTAGTCATAAGTTGTTACTGTATTTAACATTTATCTGCTGAGGCACTGCGGGTGCCTTGCCACAGTCACCCTGGAGAGATGTATCTGGTGAAACTTGGACACGTTCACCCTGGACAGATGTGAACACATTAAATCAATCAATAAAAGTTAGGAAATTCACCTGTAACATTAAGAAAATGAAATATTGCAGTAATAACAGAAAAATAATAATAATGAAATTTATGAAATTTAGTTGTTGTAGTCATAATTGTTTATTGTATTTAACATTTACTTGCTGAGGTGAAGTGGGTACCTTTCCACGGTCACCCTCTCCATCTATTCGATTTAAGTTGTAATCGATCAACAACTCTTCACCTGGAACTATTGTTTTTGTTGCACATACAAATATACAAGTTCCTTCACGTGCCTCAAATATGCAATTTGGTTTCTTAGTTGTTGCCACTGGTCATGTACTATTTATAAAGCCTGCAATGTTTCCGATAGCTTTTGGCCTTCCATCAATATACATAGTTGCCCCTTTATTTTGATTGTTATCTAGTAGTTGTATATAATTTGCGGCAACTCTGTATCTCCACATACTTTGTGTATATCAGACCAACATCAACTAGTGATTGTATTTGTATAATGGTATGACACACTCCATCAATTTAGTTATAGTTCCATAGCCGACCTTTATGCCATCAATGTAAAATAACCCCAACCCATGTAAGGATGAAGGAGYAATGCGATACACCCTCCCACCAATGAAGAAACCTGTGTCCACTTCAGATAGCTCCTTAGGTGCCCATCGTTGCACTAGATGTTTATACCTCAAGGGAAACTCAATGTCACCTATGCTCTCAGCATCATAATTACACGACCCTCCGTTGGCAATAAAAAATTGCATGCGGGTACAAAATATTTTCCTTACCTTTTCCAACCTAGTTGATCTAGAACCAATAGATCTAGTACCGGTAAATCTAGTACAAAACGTCTCACTTTCAACCTCTCTTACTATATCTATATCATCACTTGAGAAAGATAGATCTGACAGATACCTATTTAGTGGTACCTACACTTGTTGAAACAAGAAGATAAGTTATCGTGCCATTATACGTTTTTTGGTCATTGCATATAGTTGCAATATAGTTGCATAAATTTGCGTAAAGTTGCATAAGTTGCATGTTGCATAGTTGCATAGTTTCATATAGTTGCATAAAAAATTGTTGCAATATAGTTGCATAAGTTGCATATAGTTGCATAAGTTGCAATATAGTTGCATATAGTTGCATAAGTTGCAATATAGTTGCATTTGACCACTCACCAATATTTGATAATATAGTTGCAATATAGTTGCATAAACTGCAATATAGTTGAAATATAGTTGCATTTGGAACCATTGGTACATTTACATAAGGTTTTTAGGTCCTATTTAAATCTTCTTAGGATTGTTGCATTATAGTTTCATAAGTTGCATATAGTTGCATAAGTTGTAATATAGTTACATATAGTCGCATAAGTTGCAATATAGTTACAACACGTCTCACTTTCAACACAATTGCAATATAGTTACAACACATCTCACTTTCAACAGAGTTGCATATAGTTTCATTTAGTTGCATAAAGTTGAAATTGCCATACCTATCCGTCATAAAGTTGCATAAAGTTGAAACTGCCACACCTAGTTGCATATAGTTACAATATAGTTGCATAAAGTTGCATAAGTTGCATGTTGCATAGTTGCATATAATTGCATACAAAATTGTTGCAATATAGTTGCATAAGTTGCATAAGTTGCAATATAGTTGCATATAGTTGCATAAGTTGCAATATAGTTGCATTTGACCACTCACCAATATTTGAGAATATAGTTGCAATATAGTTGCAATATAGTTGTATTTGGAACCATTGGTACGTTTACATAAGGTTTTTAGGTCCTATTTAAATCTTCGTAAGATTGTCTAGGGGAAGAAAGTTGCATTATTGCATAAAGTTGCATGTTGCATAAAGTTGCATAAAGTTGCAGGTCCAAGTGCTGAAATCATGGCCTTCCTATTAAGTTTTGAAAAAGTTCATAAGAAGCCCAATCTTTTGAAATGGCTCAATGATCCCATACCGAAGTGGCCCATTATCCTTGTTTCAGAATGCTCAGGTGGATTATGTTCAAAGTATTGTTATTAGATGAAATTTAAAAAGTGGTATGATGGATTTGTAGTGGCCCAAAGTTCAAGAATGGGTTGAAGTTAAATTTGTCCCTAATGTTCAAACATGGTCCAAATATTGAAAGAGGCCTAATGACCTAGTCCATAAATGTCTTGAGCAACTATAAGAGGGAAAATGGCACAAAGTTTGAATTTGCATGATGGGTGATGTTTTAGAGTTTCCAATGGAGTTAAGTTCAAAGAATGGATGTTGGGAAAAGTTTAAAGAGTGGCCAATGAGTTTCCTACTTTGTAGATGTTAGGGTTTGTAGGGCCCAAACAAGGGAGTGTTAAGCACTATAATTATTTGATATACATGAGTTTTTACAACAATAATACTTTGTCAAATATTTAATGGCACCAACTAAGGAGGATAGGCCATACCCTTGGTGTACTATAGCAACAAGAAAACCAAAAGGCTTATGTAAGGCTAATTTCAGGTGCACCTAGGGAGCTTCTGATATACCAGATGCATGTAGAGCACTGCACTCAACTAGTGCAAGTACGTTATGAATGATTTTGTGGATGCAATGTAGAAAAGCTGGGTGTGGGCTAGCCTCTATGATATGGTTATGTTTTAGTAGCTTTTTCTATGTCACATTGGAATCCCCCAGTGGTATGCAACATCACCTCTCTTGTGAATGGGGATTTAGTGTCCATAGTGTTTTCATCTTGGGAGGTTGAAATTTTTGAGGATAAAATCAACCTAAATGAAAGACATTTCCAAACATGGCACAATAGTATGGTGGTGGCCACTTGAGACACCATCATAATTCCCAATTATTTCATTGACCATTATGAATCTGTGCTAAAGTTCAACATGGATTGGGACTATTGTTATGTTAGATCTAAGATTCCCATAGGTGGATGAGTTGACATTTCACCACTTCCATTTACTATCTTGGTTGTGTTGCTTTAGAAACATCAGGGATTTTATCTTTTATTTTGAGACCATAGTTTATTTAAAAACTAAATCAATGGCAATGGCCAAGATTTTCTCATTTGAAGGTATTCTCTCAAACTCTTTTCTCAAACTATCAATTTGAACACTACAAAAAATTCAGATAAAAAAATTCAAAGAGCCATTTCAGATAAAAAAATTCCAAGTCTCGAGAAAGTGCAAAAAAGGGCAATGTTGAGAATTATCGACTGATGTAGAAATTGACAAGAACATCAATTTACCAATATTAAAGTTTCTATGTAGTCATAAGAATGATTATTATCTACACTTTCTACAAATTTTTTCTTAGTTATTGATATATTTTCTACTAAATATGACATAATTTGGTCTCCATGGTTGATTGTACCAGTCACAAAAGTGCACAAATTCGGTAAAAATGAAAAATTTAGAGAGCCATAACATTCAACCCAGACCCAAACATTGATGCAGAGTATGAGGGATATTAGAGTTATAGCGAGTTGCAACAGAGTAATAGTGAGTAACAACATGTGGAGTAACAACAAAAAATTTGAAGGAGAAAGTACAGTTACAACATCGTGTTGCAACAAAGTTACAACATAGTTATAGTGAGTTGCAGCAGAGTTACAGAAAGTGTTGCATCAAAGTTATAGTGAGTTGCAACAGAGTAATAATACTTAACAACAAGTGGAGTAACAACACAAAATTCGAAGGAGAAAGTACAATTACAACATAGTGTTGCAGCGGAGTTACAACATAGTTATAGTGAGTTGCAGCAGAGTTACAGAAAGTGTTGCAGCAGAGTTATAGTGAGTTGCAACAGAGTAATAGTCAGTAATAGAAAGTGGAGTAACAACACAAAATTCTAAGGAGAAAGTATAGTTACAACATAGTGTTGCAGCAGAGTAATAGTGAGTAACAACAAGTGGAGTAACAACACAAAATTCAAAGGAGAAAGTACAGTTACACCATATTGTTGCAACAGAGTTACAACATAGTTATAGTGAGTTGTAGTAGAGTTACAAAAAATGTTGCAGTAGAGTTATAGCGAGTTGCAACATAGTAATAGTGAGTAACAACAAGTGGAGTAACAACACAAAATTTGAAGGAGAAAGTACAACAAGTACTGGGATGTACTGAGTTCTCATGAAGTAATATTCTTATCGAATAGCTTTGCAACTTCGCTGCTAGGGTTGTCGCAACCATGGAGGAGCAGGGCTCACCTAGAGATAAACATGCACCCAATTGAGGCTTCAGGTTTAGTTAAGTCTTAGATCCCAACCCAGGCCCTCTAATTTAGTTAACATTTTCAATTTAATAGAGTGGAGGCCTTGGTCATGATGAACTCCAATAATATCTATTCTATCACATCTCACATGGGTATTTAGTCAATTGCATAATTATCCTAGTCACATTCCTACAACGTCTCAATGAAAATGGGTGGTAGGATTGTTTTGACATTTTGGCTTGCATTTTTGTTTGGCAAAAAGAGCCTTTTCCCCTTTATTTCACTTCTATTCTCTTCCAAATATTTCTAAAATTCCCGAGGGATACGAGAAATGTTGTGTTTAGATGACATTGAAATCAAGGGAAAGAGGTTAGGAAGTCAAGAGATAGGAGAAAGAGGTCATACCATTTTCACCGGCCATGTGCCCTCCTCCGATGCAAAAATGTGTTCCCTCCTCCTTTGCAAATCGTGTGCCCTAGCCTCTGCAAATCGTGTGCCCTCCTCCTCTGCAAATTGTGTTCCCTAGCCTCTAAAAATAATGTTCCCTTCTCCTCTGCAAATCGTGTGCCCTCCTTCTTCTCTCGTCCTCCAAATCGTAACCCGCGTGCTCCAAACTCCTGTACGTGAGTGATAATGGCCAGACTGTGGTGTTCGTGCATGGGCTGTGGAGTGATAATGGTTGTGGACTGTGTGTGTTGCACCCTTTGCAGCAGGCCACACAATTTTGAACTGAATTTAAATTTCGTTTTTGGTTTTAAAATTTTGTTTTTAATATATATAATATATAATATGTATTATATATATAATATATAATATATAATATATAATATAATATATATTATATAATATATATATAGTATATATTAAACCAAAATAATGAAAATCATTTCGAAAGTGAAGCTTCTCATAAGAATAATGAACACCAACTAGGGAACCCCATGCTATTGAACCCTAGCTTCTCTTCATTCTCCAAAAGCTACATCAACCCAAATGAAGAATAATAAAACAAGTGGTTACATTCTCTCTATAGTTTTTCCTCTATATTCTTGTTAATAATATTGAAGCAATGTGTGCCTCCATTTTATATAGTAAGAGAAGGAGTGAGTTACAATAAAGGTAAAGTCCCATCCCTAACCTAGGTCCATAAATAGGTATGGAAATGTAATTTAAACATGATAAATCAACTCAATTCCATCTTGTCTATTCATTAAATCAACTTGATAAATCAACTCAATTCCATCTTGTCTATTCATTAAATCAACTTGATAAATCAACAACAAATTCACCCAAAGAACAAACATGCAACATATTTGGGACAATAAACACATCTCTTTCTATTTCACATGAAATATTATTATATTACAATGAATCAACTCATCCCAAATTAGACATGCAAAACCATTTAGCTCATCCCAAGCATAGATTTACCTCACAACAATTTAGCTCATCCCAAATTGGAAATGTAAAACCATTATAGATTATCGTAAGTGAAGCTTCTCATAAGCATAATGAACACCAAATAGGGAACCCCATGCTATTGAACCCTAGCTTCTCTTCATTCTCCAAAAGCTACATCAACCCAAATGAAGAATAAGAAAACAAGTGGTTACATTCTCTCTATAGTTTCTCCTCTATATTCTTGTTAATAATATTGAAGCAATGTGTGCCTCCATGTTATATAGTAAGAGAAGGAGTGAATTACAATAAAGGTAAAGTCCTATCCCTAACCTAGGTCCATAAATAGGTATGGAAATTCAATTTAAACATGATAAATCAACTCAATTCCATCTTGTCTATTCATTAAGTGCCCATATAGCTGAATGAGAATGGATGACAAGTTTGGAGTAACCAAAAATAACTACACTCCCTCTTTTCAAGGAATGTGTTTTCCACCAAACCAAGCTACTCCTCCTTTGCCTTTAACTTCCCCTCCACTAGGGGATTTAAATGAATGGTTATTTCCTATGAACACGAAGGAACATAACCCTCAACCATTTCTCCCTTATGTACCATAAAATATCTTCATAATCTTCAAGGTGTACTTCCCTT
>JASDQU010014792.1:51799-86979 GCA_032191745.1 Picea mariana | reverse complement strand
ATCCTTGTTAAGATTGTGTCAGTGATCATAATGGATACACAATTAGGGCCCATGAATCATGTATAAGGGACTAAATCCTTAGATCTTCATCGTCAATTCATGACTTAGGCCCCAAGGATCATTCTTGTTGTGCTCAATATTTGAAGTTCGGATTATAATCATCCTTGTTAAGATTGAGTCAGTGATCATAATGGATACACAATTAGGGCCCATGAATCATGTATTAGGGACTAAACCTTTAGATATTCATCGCCAATTCATGGTTTATGCCCCAAGGATCATTCTTTTTGTGCTCAATATTTGAATTTGGGCCTATAATCATCCTTGTAATTGCGATTAATGTGTCTCATCGTGATCAAATATCCTTAACAATGTTACATGTACCTAGGGAAAGCATGAAAAAAATGACCTATTGATCGGAGCCTTTGGCATGACTGGCCAATGTTCTATGATGTAAGTGGCCTATTTCAAAATGGGAATTTAACTCGTATATATGGCCATAAGATGCATGGGAAATTTATTCATTAGATCATTTTCATTTTCAATGTCATCAACATCAACATCATTTTCACTACTTTACTGGTCTTGTTTTTGGATCATATCTAACAACGTATGATAGACATAACTACATCATTGGTATGATAACTTCAACAACTCATCGATGAGAGTCTTAATGTATATGTTCATATCTTTAACCTGGTACCTACCTGATTGGTTCAACCCAATGCATGATTAATTATACTTATCTAGATGTCGTGATATATAAAAGAAATAATTACCATGCACGAAACAAAGAAATGAAATATTTTTTCATGCTTTAAAGAAAATAAAAGATAATTAAATACCTGGAACAAATCATTGGCAACATGATGTGCTCTCTCTTGATCGACATCCAAGGAGGAAGGTTATTGTTTATAACAAAAATAGGCCACACTGAGTACGTAGAACGAAGCTCTCCAAATGGATTGACACCATCAACTGCCAACGAAAGTCTAACATTACAAGGTTCTTATTTAAAAATTGGCCACTTTTCTTCGATGTAGTTCAATGCAGAACCATCTGCGGGCATTCAAAGAACATCATATCGACTTCTATTATTTGCATCAAAATCCATAAACTGGGCTATACTTTGGCACCTGAACAACCGAAAACGTGGAATTATCGGAATATAATGACAAACTTTGCGAGACACCTTCTTTGACGCTTTATTGGTTCGATATCTACTTATTTGACATTGTGGGCATTCATTTTCTAATGCATATTGTCCATAATATATTATATTATCATTAGGACATGCATCAATAGCCTGATAGTCCATTCCAATTTCTTTCATAATCACAGATATTTCTCTATATGTGCGTGGAAAAATTGTTGTGGTGGGAAATCCCCCTACGGACTAGAAAATAGGGTTATGTTATGCATGCAGATATGACCAAAAGAAAACTATTTTCTACCTTCATCCCCAGACCTAATCCCCATTTATTTTCAGTCAATACATGGTTAGACCAACATACCTTGTTTCGGATGGTTGATGTCGATCCTTCTTCACACTTGACCACTTGTTGGCAGCTCTCCTCCCAAGGTTGACCTGCATACAAAACAAGCAACAAACTACACATGCATTTTACCTATAGACAAATGGGTTATAGATTCAAACATATTGTTACACCTCTTTCATCACCTTAGTGAGAAAAATAGAGGTGCTTGCAAGCTCAGTTGGGTTTCATGAGCAGGACAGCTGCAAGGAAAAGGGTTAGAAAAAGAAATATAAAACAACAACTAAGAATTAAACTAAGAAATAAAACAACAACTAAATTTATAAGCATAGGGACATAGAGACAAAAAGAATAATGAGACCCATGTCACCAATTATAAGGCTGATATTAGTGAAAGAAAACACTGATAAGCAAGCGGACTATGAGTCACTTCTTCCTCCAAGGGAGGGCGCTTGGACCCCCACAAGTAAGCTCTTCTTACAACTTTGAAAATGGAAATGAAAATGGTGAAATAATTCTTTGCTAATCCACTCAAGGGGTGAGATGGATTTCCCAAAGCAATGATGCAAGTATACTCTTGGCAAGGATAGAAGAGTCCTCAAGAGAATAGTGGTAGCATAACTTTGCTATGAAATTCCTTGAAAAATGAAGTGTATCCATGGCCTTTTTATAGCATTCCTTTGAGCTATTGTTCAACTAGTTTGTAGTGTGTAAAGAGGTTTATTAGGGCATTTCTAGGTCTTTGACCAGTCATCCAGTTGAATCCAGTCTAGATTTGAGTGTCAAATTAGCTTGGAAGATGAACCAGAAGTGGGTGGGAGGCCGACCACTCTCATAAATGCACCGTTTCTCAGGTGCGCATCATTTTGTGACAACAGTCGTGCATCGTCCGCATGTGCATGAATCTTGCATTTCTATTTCACACATGTGCATGTGTGCCCAATGTCTTCATAACACCCTTTAATTTTTCACTATTTTGTATAGTTTTTGACCCTTTATGAATGCTTTTGTGTTAATTCAGGTCCATGGATGACTTCATAACTGTTTGACGATGCTGAATTCTTGTAACCATTTGTGGATGAAATTTCAGTGATAATAGATGCCCCCTGATGGATGAGGTTAGGAGCATACGTATAGCCGAAATCCATCAATGTTTATTCTACTGAGAGTGCTGTTGTAAGAGAGAGAAATAGTGGAATCCTCCAAAGTGATCCATTGGAGGGAAAAAAGAACCGGTAAAACCCAACCTTCCATGAGGTATGTAAAAAAAAAAAAAAAATGTGTACAAACAAGGTGGGCATGCCCCATGCTCCTGTCATGTAATGCAAAAAGAGGAATGAAGTGTTGGTGTAGGAAACTGCAGCACCCTCGGGGGTGGTCATGATAAAGGAAGAAGACAATTCTATGGATGAACATACTCTGAATAGTAGGTAGTGACAGTTGTAAGAAGTATCAAAGATTCTGTGGGCATTGATAGCCTAGCCAAGTTCAGAGGTCTTCGGCAAGTAAAAGAACTAACTGCAATAGTCGCAAAGTAAGACCCATTGTAACATGAGAAAGTGTTGACGTCGAATGTTACAGGGGTCAACAACAGCAGGGAGCAATTATGTTTCTCCCTGTGCCGTCCGAGATCTCTCATTGGATGGGTAATGAGAATCAAGATACTGTCTCCCTTCTGGAAAACTGTCTTGATGTCGACAAAAAAAGGGGGACGTGACTCCTAGAAGAAAATGGATTTTTGAAATCTACTAGGTGAGGTTAGGAAGTGGAGGAGGTACATGGATGAAGTCAAGATGTAGGAAGACTCAAGACTTCCCTCGGTTGGAGTATATTTGAGATAAAAGTGTTCGCAACCGTTCAACGAGGTTGAGTGTTAGGGGGACAACAAGACAGGGGATAAGTTGTGCTGGAGGTGGGACAAGGTGAACAAACTCAGAGGGCAGAGGTAAGTGGCCTGTGGGGTACTCTGAAGATATGGATGATGTCGTCAAGGGTGGATGATAAGTAGTACCCCAACCAAGGGTGACATGGGTTGCAATTGGCCAAAAAGGGAAGAAGGTCACCAATAGGTTACGACAAAAAGGTAATGTAATTGCTGGAAACAAAGGTGTTTGTACAATAAATAAAGAATAATTTGGGATAAGTGTACAAATATAGAAACGGGTGCCCCAATGTGATATGGTTGGCCCGGTAGGGCATAATGTGCTCAGAGAACTGATGGAGGGTGGGGGCCCCATGGGTGGGTTTATGTATAAGGTAGGTGAAATGAAGGGAAATTTGCAGATGGGAAAATGGATTGTGGATGAAATGGAAGGTTCATGATACTGTGAAGGTGTAGTCCAAAAATAGAACCGTGAAGAGATAATCTGGGAGTCCATTGGGAAAGCTAGCAAAATAAGGAGAAGGAGTATGTGGTTGATTCATGACATGATGTAAGACTATCGGGACTCCCATCCCTAAAGGGTTTTGAAAAATAGCATGAGTTTCAAAAGCACAAAAGGGTGCTATGAATGGGACAACTCATGTGGGTAAGAGTGCTACCGGGTGACAGTACCGAAGATGCAAATGGAGGTGTTGGTACTGCAGAACCAGAAATGGGGATCCTAAAGGAAAATGTCAGAGGGTGTGACTGGAAATGTAAGTGAGATTCAGAGGGAATGACTACATGCTAGTGCTGAGTATATACCTGAAGGGGTTGTGTTGATGTATGATGACCAAGTACCTACACACATGAAAACCAAATACCCGACGTGAACAATATCTGAAGAAAATCGAATATATGAGCATGTATTTGATAATTTTGAATATGCGCATGCGTACTTGATCAGGGTATGAAAAATGGCATCCTAGGGGCTCATGATGAAAAGAGGCCTAGGGACTATCATGATGTATATGACGGGATGCTGATCCTGTGGCTGAAGATGGATCGAGAAATGGACGCTTGGAGCTCCTGGAATGGTGAGTGGAGGTTTGGCAAAAAGGCCTATCTATAGCTGTAGGGCCCAGATTGCCACCTCATTTGTACTTGCTACTATAGTGACTAGATGAGAAGTATTCAGAGGAGTTTTGGAGATTCTGGGAGGATGAGGCATCCGATCGAGGACCACCAAGCTTCAGGTTAGTGGTCTGATCATCCTGCATAGAATTAGGGTTTCATTTTTTTGGGCAGGGGCTGTATGGAGGGCCGTACAAAGGGTTTTTATGAGTGTGGACCCGACGTGCGTGGGCGATCCGACAGTAGGCGTGCACATGTGTGCACCTGCCCACCTGATAGATGTGCATGGGGGCACCGCTAAGAGGGAAAAGGGCACGCACTATATGCGCACCTATCGGCTGCACAACTGTGCATGTGTGCATGGCTGTGCATTGGACAGGTTCACTCTAAAGCGCGCTTGTAAGTTGAGCAAGCATGCACGTGTGCACGCTTGAAGGATGGACAGGCATGTTTGAGAGTGTGCTTGTGTAGTGAATAGGCGTGCATATGTGTGCGCCTATGGAGTGAACATGAGTGCACATGTGCGCGCCTGTGGGTTAAACAACTGCGCCTTGGAGACAAGGTTGACAGGTGTAAAATTTATCTTTTTGATGTTGTTGATGGTCCATGTGGCTGACTTAGGACTGTTTTATGAGGTTGTAGGTGAGATTTGTGCACAATGTCAGTTGGTTGGCGAGAGTGGGATTGGTCCCAGCTGCGAGACGCTATGGATATTGAGGAGCTAGGTGTACGTGCGACTTTGGTAGCTTGTGGGCTGCTGAAGTTCTTTGAGTCCTCGTTGATATGGGCACAAGAGTATCTCCTGCAGTTTCTTATCCGGATGTGGAGTTCAGACCTGCATTGCTTCATAGTGTAGGGAGAGAAGATTGCCTTCACTGTGGTGGAGGATGTGTATTTTTTGACTGGGATCCCATTTTGGGGAACGCCCCTACCGGTGGAGCCGATGTTACTGAGGGATGTACCACTAGTGACGGTTGGCCGGAGATACTGTTTGGGGCCAAAATTTATGTCCAACACTATCATGAGCATTGGGGCGATGGATTCCCTAGCGCATCGCTGTATAGCAGCGATGATTTTGAGAGTTTATGGGTTGCTGGCGACGCAGCGGATCAGTGGTGGCCAGCTGATGGTGATGGAGAGAGTGTTGGCCAATGAGCACTTCACTTGGGGGCTTACGCTACATGCCAGGATGGTAGGGTAGTTGGACCACTGTCAGTCCATGGATACTGGAAAGTTTGCGTTCGGGTCCATCCTGGCGGTCTGGGTTTTAGAGAGGGTGTCGATGTTGCGCCCTAGGATTTTATTGGGTGCGCCTAGGGCACGAGAGCTGCGACTAAAGTGGTGGTCGACTGTTTTGCTTCACCATGGTGGTGGCGAGGGTGGCCACTTCTTTACAGCTGAGGCAGCCTAGGTGTGGTGACAGATGCCACAGGTGATATTGCAGTACCCCTATGCCAGGGTTGACTTCCAAGAGGATCCGGACATGGTGCTACCTCCAGGGGAGGTGTTTGACCATCGAGGTATGTTGATGATGTTGATATATACATTTTTTGTTTGAGATAGCATGACATATGTATATGATATAGATGTTGATACTATCTGTTGCTTGTGTGTATGTGCAGATGTGGCACCTCGCGGGCGCGAGGTGGAGTTGCGAAGAGCGCCAGCTCGTTAGGAGTCGGAGAGACCATGGCGGGGAGGGCTGCGAGTTGGAGAGAGACGTTGGTGTGAGGATGATGTTGCATGACCAACTGATCTAGAGAGGGCAACGAGGAGACGCCAGTTTGATGACCCTGGTGCTGGGCCATCACATGCTCCTCCGGCGGTTGCCGGAGTAGATTTTAAGGACATGTGTCGTCGCCTGGAGGTGGTGTTACAAGACGTGCCTGAGGGCATGTGGTCTCGCATCCAGGATGAGGGTATCCTGGAGTAGTGTGTGGGGATTCTACTACCATGGCAAGCCGTGGTACGACGGGCAATAGTAGCTGGTGCTGTGATGATCAGACATTTACCTACAGGGCAGGAGGGACCAGTAGGGGGTGGGAAACCACCACCTAAGGGAGGGGAAGGCGATGGTGCTCTAGAGGCACCTTGAGTGGTGCTCTATGTTATTGTTGTATTTTTTGTATATAGGCTGGTGAGCCCATTTTGTACGGAGGTGCTTCACTGGCCTATAGATACTTGTATTTTTGTATGTAAACATTTGGATGGCACTATGGACCTTTCAATATATACATGAGTATACATTTTGAGATCTATGTGATGTTTACATGTGTTTTGTTAATGTATTGATGATGTCTAATATATATATGCTATGACAGGTTGTTGATATGTTTATGTATGTGTAGAGGTAGCTTGATGTGATATATTCCAGTCTAACACAATATTAGCTAGGTTATCTATAATTTGATTCAATTGACTTGGAATATGTGTAAATGTAATGGAATCAAAATGTCAAGATAACAGTCTAATCTGCAGGTATTTGTGAAAGAGGCAAGGATCACGTACGCGGTACACATTGTTGAGCTAGAGAACGACTAGTTGAGAGTCGAGAAAGATGCTAAGGTGACGAATACTATGATGCTGGGCATCGTCCAGGAGGCCAATGACGACAGTGTATTCAACTTGGTTGTTGTTCGCTGAACCCAAACATATGCCACTCAAATGGAGCATTTCATGTGAGGGGGTGTAGAGAGACCAAGCGATCGAAGCGAGATTTTGTGTCCAACGGCTGGCACTGTCGACGTAACCGATATGGTAGGCCGGTGGAGGAAGCATCTATCAATAGCACAAATAAGAGTTTAGACGTGAGGCATGGAAAAAAAAGATTAAAAACACTATAAAAGAAATAACCTAAAGTAGAATGACTACGTTTTAAGCATAAAATTTCTTTAAGTATAACCCATTGACGGGTTCTTTGAGAGAGAGGCCTTTGGGGGAGGCCAGGATGTATGCGCATTTGGTGAGGCAATGTTGGATAATGTATGGGCCATGCCATAGTGACTCGAATTTTCCATGGCCAAAGGTATCATGAGTGATATCGTAAGCCAGGACTAGGTCGTCTTTGTGAAATGAATGAAGGTTGACATGTCGATCATAGGTAGCCTTTGATCATTTTTTAGCTACCTCATTGTTCTGTAATGAAGATCGACGATCTTCATCCAGAGACTCTAAGTTCAGCAAGCGCTACTCCATTGGAGCAGTGTCAGGTAATATCTCAATTGTGGTGTGTAGGGTGGGAATTTCGCACTCGATGGGAAGAGTGGCCTCAACTCTATGGACTAGATGAAATGGTGTGAAACTAGTAGCTATTTTCATAGCCGTACGGTAAGCCCATAGCGCGGAAAATAACATATGATGCCAATTGGTCTTATGTTTATTAACCATGAACTATAACATGGCCTTGAGGACCTTGTTAACTGCTTCGACCTGTCCATTAGACTGAGAGTAATATGGAGAGGAAAACTTGTGAGAGAATCCTAACCGAGATGAGAGTTCGACGAAGATTTCATTCTCGAAGTGTTTTCTGTGATTGGAAACAAGTTGGAGTGGTACTCCAAAGCGGGATATGACGTGGTTAAAGAAAAAATGCGCTGTGGTGTCAACGGTGTTGTTGAAGGTGGGCATAGCTTCTGCCCATTTGGTGAAGTAATCGACTACGACAACAATGTATTTGTGACCATTGTTAGAGGGGGGATTACAAGTCATGAAGTCAATGCCCCATTTACAAAAAGGGTCGGCAGTGATGACTAGATGAAGAAGAGCAGGTGGTGCTCGGGCTTTGTTGGTGTAAAGCTGACACTGCTCACATCGTTTCACAGCGTGAATGCAATCGTGAAACAAAGTAGGCCAAAAGTAAATTGCTGGGATAATCTACTGAGCAATGGATATTCCCGAAAGATGGCCCCCACATGTGCCGCTGTGGCAGTTGTTGAAGACTCTATCAGCCTCATTAATGGTCAGGCATCGATGAAGAATGGTGTCGACTCCCCGCCGGTATAGGATGTCTCCAATGAGGAGGTAGTGGGGGGCCTGATGGCGAATACGATGAAGATCATCTCGTGAAAGGTGGTTACTAAACTTTTGAGTTCGAAGGTACATGATAAGGTCTCTATACCAAGGATCATCCAAAGTGATGTAAAAGAGATGTTCATCAGGAAATTCAGTATTGACAAGGGCACTGGTGGTGTCAGAGGGGAGGGCCGTGATAAGTTCGGCGAGAACGAGGGAGTTTTTTCTCTTAGGTGTTGAGAATTCAAGATCGTACTCCTGAAGGATAACAATCCATCGAGCAAATTTGTCATTAACTTGTCGATGACTGAGAAAGTATTGCATCGGCTTGGAATCTACTACAACCTTGGTCGTGCGAAGCAGAATGTAGTGGTGCAGTTTATGGACTGGGAGGACGACTGCAAGAGCAAGTTTCTCTTCATGTTTATACTTCAAGGGTGGCCCTGAGAGGTTTCTACTAATGTAATAAATGACATGCTCACGATTTTTTTCACCTAGCTGAACAAGAACTCCTGCTACTAACACAGTTGATGCTGATACGTAGAGGATATAGTCGTGATTGTAGTCAGGTGCACTAATTAAAGGGGCGTTGGAGAGCACCAATTTAATATTGTCAAATGACTGTTGGGCATGTTCGTCCCAGTGAAATGGGATGTCATGACGTAGCAAGCGAAGGAAACCGTGTGTGGGAATGGCGTAGTCTGGGACAAATCGTCGTAGAAAGTTAGCCGTGCCTTGTAGGCTCTGAAGTTGACGTAAATTATACGAAGATGGAATTTTAGTGATAGCTTGGACTTTGAGGGGGTCCACGATAATACCACTTTGGGAAACGATAAAGCTGAGGAGGCACCCTGTGGTGACATAGAAAACACACTTGAGGGGATTCAAGCGGATGTTGTACTGACGACACAGTTGGAAGATGATTCGCAAATCATCAAGATGTTGGGTGCATTTCTTGGATCAAGTTGTAAGGTCATCCAAGTATGCGAGGATGATATGAGCCAGATCGTGAAAGATGTATGTATAGGCGATGGGGTAAATGAACCTGACAACGTGTAATTTGCCAATTTCAGCTTTGATGGTCGTTGCTTTGGATGGGTGTAGCGGCCGTTATTTTTGACGAATTGGTGTAATGTCGGGCTAGGTGTTGATGTGATGTTTGATGATAGAGGGATCAAGGCCAGACATTTTTGTGTATGACCAGGAAAAAATATCCCGATATTCCTGGAAAAGGGCTTTATAGGAGGTGATTTCCTGAGGAGTGCAAGCAACTCCAATGGTGATTTCCTCGACGATGCCATTTTTTATGGAAATGTCAATTTTAATGGTCGGGGAAATGTTGGCCATGTTGCCTTCTTCAAAAGCATCAGGGGTAGGAATGGGGTTCTTGAACCAGTCGATAGGCCCTGATGGGATAAAATCTTTGGTTTTGACTGTGTAGATGGGATGTTTGTTAGGAGGTGTGGAGGTTTCCTGTGGGAAGAAGAGTGTGCGGTGGTGTAGCGCATCCCATGGGTAGTCAAGGTTGTTTAATACTTCAAGTATTTCCTCGTCACAGTGGAAGTGATGAGAATACAAGGGGTCATGAAGAGTGGTATCAGTGATTGTTGTCATGTGGTTTCCCCTTGGTGATGAAGAAGCAGAGGAAACAATGCAAGGAGATGGTGATGGTTCGCTCGACATAAACCAAATATTGAAGTACTCAGGAGTACCCATGGTAGTTGGGTGTAAAATGTCTGTAGGGGAATGAGCAAGAGAGTTGGGGGGGATTGGGGGGTGAATCCTTAGATAAGTCATCTAAGAACCATGGAGGCATTGGAAGGGCCTCGGGTTTGGGGGAAATGACATGAAGAACCTCTTGTGACGAGGTAAGGTCAACCATAGACTCTGTGGGTCATTGAAGCAGGGTCAATTGAAGTTGCCTGTATTCAATGATCATAGGACACTGGTATGTAAAATGATCTAATGATTCACATAGAGAGCAAAGTCATCTCATATGTTCATTGACTGAAGTTGTGACATAATGAATGTCGATGATTGTTGGTAAGGATGATGTAGCAGGACTGGGGTTGCTCTGGAAGCTTTGGTGTACTACGGATAATGTTTGTCGAAAGTGCGGCAGTGCTGGGCAATGGTGGGTATAATGGACATATTATGAACATATAGCGCAAGTGATTTTGGTTCGCAACCCTTTACTACTGGAATGGGGGGTGGTAGTGGTAGTACTAGCTATAGTGGTGAGTGTTGGAGGAGTTTGATTGAGTGGAATCAAATTTCGTAACTCTGGTACAGATGGGTAGTTGTTGGTTTGGTGTCCATCTGTCTCACATAGTGTGTAAGGAGGTTGGATTCATAGAGGAAGTGGAGCTATGGGCTCCTTCTTCTTTCTCCTGCCCCCAGCTGTGGCAGGGGGGTTAGTGAGTGGGGGTGTAGAGGGTATGGTGGGAGTAAGTATGGGAATCGTCATTAGGATTCCTTCTGTTTGGGGGGGAAGGGATGGTCGAGGGACCATATTTGGTGGATGTAAATACCAAACTGGAATTTATAACACCATATTAGGTAGGGTAAGCATTGCGGCTACCTAGAAAGCTTTGATGCCTGGTGGAGGGTAAAAGAAGGGGATTTAGGTGATGGCTTGGGGAACTGTCTCCCACACTAGGATATGTCCTTGAGGAGAGGTGAAATTGTGTACTGGTGGGGTCGACGAGTTCGTAGGAGGCTCTTGAGGGGGGATTTATGCGACTAGTGGGATGTCAGATATGATAGAAGCCTCTATAGAAGGAAGGGTATCTTTTGTGTGAGTTCCATTAGATGATACGACACATACTTGATTGGAAGGATGAAGGAGCAGTGGTGCTCCATGGTAAGTTCCTAACAATGATGGATCTTTGAAAATTACAGGACCCATCTCGACGAGTGGGTATGCGTCATGACTCGTGTGGATAAGAGGGAGAATGTTATCTATGTTGGCATATGGGTTAGGCTTGTAATGTGAGACTTGGTCAATGGTAACAATCTTCCCATTATGGGGGAACATCATTGTCTGAAAGACAGAAGAGGCAACTGCCTTCATAGCGTACATGTAGCTACGACCGAACATGATGTTATAATCAAGTGGCGCGTCGATAACTTTGATGTCGATGAGAATAGTCTTTCCCCCGAGTTCGATGGGGACATTTTGGAAGAGCCCTTCAGGAGACGATGGTCGTCCATCATAAGCTCGTAAGGCGATGGATGAGGGTATGAGTTCGGGGGAACCAAGTTTCTGCCATACAGATTTGGACATAATGCATGTAGATGCACCTTCATCGATGATACACCGATGAACTGTGATGTTCCATATTTTTACTGGTATTTGAAAAGCGATCAAGGCTGGAAGGTGAGGTTCTCCACTATCGAGATCAAAGTTAATGAGTCGAGTATCTGCGGGGTCAAATACCCCCAAGGTGGAAAGTAATGATTTCTACTGAGTGGGACAAGTCTGGAGGACTTCCAATACTGACATAGAAGCCAGGTATTGTGCTAAGTCATCAACCAAACTGTAATTGTCAGCTTCCCTAGCCTGTGGGTTGTGGACATTCCTGCGTAATGGGATGTGAGGGATGTGAAGAGGTGGCTCTGTGTTAGGGAGAGGAATCACCAATGGGGGTCCTGTCGGTGTAGGGTTTGTCTCTAGAGGGATGGGAGGAGACTCAGTGGGTGCATGATACTGATGATTACATGTTTGCAGAAGGATTTCTTCCTCACTAGTGAGGAGGATCGTGCGATCTGCTGGATTGTTTGGGTTGAGGTACTTTCCCACCTAAGGTGGGGGATGCTTTGCGTCCTATTGAGTGTTTAGCACACCTTGGTGTGGAATAGGATTTTGTAGCATGGTAGGGGGGGGGGTTGTTGCATGTATTGTTGTGGTGCTTGTTGAGGGGCAAGTGGTGCTAGAGGATGGGGTAGAATGCCCGAGTCTTTCAACTATTTGAAATCAACGATGTGGGGGAAATTATGAGTGTAATGGATGAACTCACCACAAAGGGCACAAGGGAAGTTGGTTTTAACAATATTGTTATTTCTCCCTTGATGCTTATTATTATTGCCTCCCTGGGGGTTCTGATTCCCCTGGTTCTGGTTGCCCCTAGTAGATTGGTTCTGCTGGGGTTGATTTCTGCCTTGACCTGGGTTGTTGTTGTTCCTGTTTCATCCTTTCTTTTTGGCATTGTTCGATGGATGGGTCAGATTTTCCGTATTCAGCTGTTCTAAATTCTGATATTGTTGAATGGGAGAGGGTTGAACAAAATTCACCCCAGCATGAGGATGTGGGGGAGCCATGGGTTGTGGGGGACCAGGAAAAGGAAAGCACGAATTCTGTGGGGGTAACGATCCATAAGGTACATAGGAAGGCATGATGCTTTTGCTAGTACTACAAGCTGAGGTAGAGGGGGTACTAGAACTTGTTTGAATAGGTGGGTGTATGGGGGGTGCCGGTGGTGGCCCACTGATGGGTGGAGGCATAGAAACAGGGTATGCTTGTTGATAAGGGGGTGGGGGGTAATAAGAAGTGCCCCCGTATGCTGGCAGGTATTGAGGTGTTCCATACATTGGTGGTGGTTGGGGTTGTGGACCGTGGTGAGTGGTGGTACCAATCAATCTATCTGCTGAGTGAGACATCCCAGGTTTGTCTTGGCCAAATGGCACAGGTTTTGGGAGATCAGGAAGTACAGTGTATAAGTACCTTGACTGTGCATAGATGAGGTCATACTATTGAGCCTTACTGATGGCTTCCTCTTCAGATTGAGGGAAGGTGGAAGCTACATCCTTACCGAGGAGAGAGACAAGTGATCTAAGAAACCAGTCAAGACACTGTTGCTTGGTGGTTTCTACTTTGCATAAACTACGTCACCTATGCCACTCGCGAATGTGATGAACGATATGTGTGGATGAGGTTTGCTTGAAATTAGAGAGTAGTTCTAGACCATTGTCGTGGCGGATTGGTAATTGGAAGAAGGTTAAGAATGCATTGGCTGAGGACTTGAAAGTCGCATGGGACCCTGATTTTTCCTCTATGTACAATTTGACCGATGGGCCAGTGAGTGTGGATTGAAATAATCACATTCTGATGGAATCATCCATAATGCCATTGGAAGAGCACCATAGGTGAAAGGTCATGACATGGTTGGCAGGGTCATCTCCTGCCTTTCCTTCAAACTTGGGTATGTCTGAAGGTAGTTTGGTGGGCATTGCAGGCCATGTGGGATCATGAAATATAGGATCATTGGTGAGTTTGCTTAGATCCTATATGTTGAGAGAGGCCAAATATGGCATCTGTAGTTGGGGGGGAGGGTTAGCTCCAACCATGGTGTGAGTGTGTTGTGAACCTGACCCTTGAGGGGGGCTAGGTGGGTTGGTACTTCCCCCTTGAGAGGAAGTTGGTCCCCCACTTTCATGTAAAGGAGAGCGAGTGGACAGAGGACCTTGGTAAGTGGACCCAAGTAGTGTGGAACCAAGCAAAGCTGATCCTAAAACAGTAGCACTCACAGGAGTGTGTGAAGGTGGTGTCGATGACTGGGCAAGACCAGACACTCCCCCTAAGATAGGAGGGAGGTTTAGCAAGCATTGTGAATGATGGGGATTCTGTGGGTCCCCTATGATGTCTGACTAGCTGAGTGAATGTGTGCAAATGGTGGTGAGAGTAATAAAGAAACAAGATCCTTTGTGTTGCAAATTTTGAACTTTACACAATATGTATACCCAAATCAAAATGTAGTCAGAAGTGCATCATACATAAAATGTTTTGAAATAGAAGCATATATGTGGATAAGTGGTTTTTGTTTGCGTGGAAAATAAAAAGAAAACAAATGCTCGTGTCCTAGAAGATGTGACGTCCTTCCTCTCAAATAGCATTGGACCTTCCAATAGTACTCAACAGTGGGGTCTGAAGTCACCAGAAGCGAAACTAGTGAAGGATGAAATAATTGGTTATAATGAGGGGTAAAGGGGGCATAGCTTGAAAGAGCTGGCGATATTTCCCAATAGCCACAAAAAATCCAATCAATTTGCCATTGCAGCCCACAATTGCCACTTGGGTAGATGTCATAAAATTTGGTCACTAGGTACCTTAGTCAANAAAATAAAAAGAAAACAAATGCTCGTGTCCTAGAAGATGTGACGTCCTTCCTCTCAAATAGCATTGGACCTTCCAATAGTACTCAACAGTGGGGTCTGAAGTCACCAGAAGAGAAACTAGTGAAGGATGAAATAATTGGTTATAATGAGGGGTAAAGGGGGCATAGCCTGAAAGAGCTGGCGATATTTCCCAATAGCCACAAAAAATCCAATCAATTTGCCATTGCAGCCCACAATTGCCACTTGGGTAGATGTCGTAAAATTTGGTCACTAGGTACCTTAGTCAAAGTGCGACATTTAGATTTTCGGCCTAAGAAATGGGTCACGGGCTGGATCCCATCCAAGAGGTGGGTGCCTCAAGGGGGGACGCACAGAACAAATGGACCTTGGCCTTCAACCCTTCATGGGTATCTCCCTGCCTTATGGTGTTAGAAACACTTGACTTGGAGGATTTTCAGTTCCCTATTTGACAACTTCTATGGTTTTGACAATGTGAGAACCAGATAAAAAGGAGTTATGTGGATGCCTATCCCCGATATCCTACCTAGACTAAAAGATTTCTTTTGGCACCTCCTGTGGAGGAAAACTTAGTGAGTTTTTAGAAAAATTTTAGATGTAGTTGTTTTGAGAGGTTGGGGGTGTGAACCAACCTCGTTGAATTAAAATGGGAGTGGATAGTTTTGTCAAGAAAAGGGTGGGGTGTTTTCAGAATCCCTTTGGAGGAAACTTACTTTGACCTCCACGTTTCAAGAAGGAGCTATGTCAGTGATAAGTGAATTTTGTGTGTGAGTGAAAGTGTGCCAATTTTTAGTGAATTAGATGTCACCTTGCTGTATGTGGACTTCACTTGGTCCTTACAAGTGTTGATTACCTAATTAACTAAGTGCCTTTGGTACAACCTTGCGTAATTCAAAAGTCCCTAGGAAGCTAGCATGTGGACATGTGGGTCCCTTACTATTCCTTTAACTCCCTATTGTGATGTAATATAATAAAATCTTTGAAACTATCCTAGATTGATCATGTGGGCATGTATGGGCATGTTACAAAACCTTTAAACTTCCCTAGTGATTTGATCTAAGAAAGAAAATTTCAACACTATCCTATCTTTGTAGCATGTGGGCATGTATGGGCCCATTACAATATTAAGACGTGTTTGAAAAAATAAACTAAGAGGATTCCCAAGAAGGGTTGTTGTCCTCTCCTAAAGGTTTTAATGTTATTAAGGGAGATGAAATCGTTTCACAATCTTTTTTTGATTCTCAAGATCGCTTGGATGCATGAGAGAAGAGCATACTAAGTGATTGTTATCCAACTTCTAGTCCCAATGCAAGTTAAATGTGATTAAAAATGATTTCCAACTTATATTGTGAGTCAAAACAAGCCATCCATGTGGCGAAAATGAAAGCAAAAGAGGAAATTGATTTTAACCCCCTAAGTGCCTATGTGTTTCGACTAACCCCTTTATATGATGAGGGGACTAAGTGTAGTGCAGCTTTAAAACATGCTTGAAATCATTTTTAAGAAGTCAAATGGCCTTCGCCACATATCAACAACTTTACAATGTGAATTTTTTCACAGATGCGCGGGTCTCAGTGGAGACAGAGGCGCATAGAGCACATGTGCGCAAACAGAGAAAAGTCAATAAGCACACGTGCACAGAAATTACCTGTGACTTAAGCACATGTGCGCACGATGTGCGTCTGTGGGCCTAAAAACCCACGCACAAGTGACACACGACCGAGAATGAAAATTTTGGATGGAATTCTCCCAATTAAACTTGGAATTGGCTGATTGGTAGGTCAACTTAGGTCGGTTAGTGCACCTGCAAGTTAAACAAACTAAAAGAAGAACTAGAAAAATCCAAATGGGGTAGGAAATTGATACCTTTCACCAGTGGAGTCACCAATCTGTTGTGCCTCTTTTGTCACCTTAGTGAGCAAAATAGAGATGCTTGCAAGCTCAGTTGGGTTTGCTGAGCAGGACAGCTGCAAGGAAAAGGGTTAGAAAAAGAAATATAAAACAACAACTAAGAATTAAACTAAGAAATAAAAAAACAACTAAATTTATAAGCATAGGGACATAGAGACAAAAATAACAATGAGACCCATGTCACCAATGATAAGGCTAATATTAGTGAAAGAAAACACCGAGAAGCAAGGGGACTATGAGTCCCTTCTTCCTCCAAGGGAGGGCTCTTGGATCCCCACAAGTAAGCTCTTCTTACAACTTTGAAAATGGAAATGAAAATGGTGAAAGAATTCTTGGCTAATCCACTCAAGGGGTGAGATGGATTTCCCAAAGAAATGATGCAAGTATACTCTTGGCAAGGATAGAAGAGTCCTCAAGAGAATAGTGGCAGCATAGCTTTGCTATGAAATTCCTTGAAAAATGAAGTGTATCCATGGCCTTTTTATAGCATTCCTTTGAGCTATTGTTCAACTAGTTTGTACTGTGTAAAGAGGCTAATTAGGGCATTTCTAGGTCTTTGACCAGCCATCTAGTCGAATCCAATCCAGATTTGAGTATCAAATTAGCTTGGAAGCTGAACCAGAAGTGGGTGGGAGGCCGACCACTCTCATAAATGCGTCGTTCCTCAGGTGCGCGGTTTTTTGCGACAACAGTCGCGCATCGTATGCATGTGCGCGAATCTTGCGTTTCTGTTTCATGCATGTGTGCGCGCGCCCAATATCTTCATAGAACCCTTCAATTTTTCACTATTTTTTATATTTTTTGACCCTTTATGAATGCTTTTGTATTAATTCAGATCCATGGATGACTTCATAACTGTTTGATGATGCTAAATTCTTGTAACCATTTGTAGACGAAATTTTAGTGATAACACATATATTTACTGAACTATGAAGAACTCATATAGTGGGACGGGAAATCTTTTTTCTTTATTATTAAGTTAAATGAATCAACTTACAATGTCGAGATTGGCCACTACTCCGCAAATCTTGATCCTGGGCTCCTCTTCAAATGTCCTCCAACTTCTTTGCTTTGTATCTCTTCTTGCACAAGGATGGCTAAAGGGTTGGGACAATGGGAATATGCAATTGGGAAGAGTTTCTTTACTCTTTTTATCCTTCTCCAAATGGGACCCCTAAGCGTTCTTTTATAGGCTAGAAGAAGATAGGTATTTGGACAACCCTCGACCATGCATGGCTGGGAGTTTTAGTTAACTCACCCAAAGCTATGTGTTCCATCGAAAACTTTCCTTTTTTCGTGCTTTTGTAGGTACACACGGGTTGTTTTAGGTTAGCTAGCATGTACATGCATGCAATAATGGAGTAGGGCATGTGGGCCCTTATAAATGAGGTTTTTTTTTTAAAGAGATGTTCAACAGTGCTTTAGCAAAGAAGGGATCTGAGATGGATTGATTCCAGGTAAGCATATATGGTGCAAATTAGGGTTATAAAAGATGCCCCCTAATGTGTGAGGTCAGAAGAGCATTTGATGGTCGAAATAAAGTACCAATCCGTACTGATGTGTCGAAGAAGTGAGCCCAGGGACTAGGAACCGGGAGACACCGTCTGCAAAAAAACAAATGTATCACCGAGGTGGGCATACCCATGCTTGGGATAAAATAGAATCATGGTTACCAATCAAATACACTGTAGATCCATGTCAAATAACTATATAAATTGTATCCATGAACAATACATAGCGGAGCTACATCTCAAAATCAAAAAGAGATACATATGGAGTATCCATCTTCTAGAAGCTGATACAGCCTGATGGCTGGAGATGAGATATTTAGAGCTTGAGAAACAACTTCAAAATCTTCAAAACTCAAGGTAGGAGTGTAATATGGGTGTATGACTTCACTACCCAGAGGTCTTCGATGGCTCCTCGTTCATGGACTAGATAATCTTGATGATCAGACTGAAGGCTTCATTGAGTTTGAACAAGGACTTGATTGGACATTCAGGATGGCCAGGTATGAGGGCAAGAGACAAATTGTAGAGGGGCCGACTCAGGCTAGGTAGAAACTTCCCTTGGAAAACAACATGACAGATGATGAGACTTAGGCAACATGGCATTAATAATAAGTTTACAAAGCAAGAGGCAACACAAACTCTCCATATGTTTGGAAGAATAACCAAACAGAGGAGGACACAACTCTATGTAGAGAGAATAACTTACTAAGGTCGTAGTACATCCCATATTTTGATGAACAGATGGACATATGTGATTTATCCAAGGGCAACTCATTATGCTGCCAATAAAGAAAATACTTTTCCCTTCCTCTTTTTGGGGTATATTTGATTTTTTTTTGTCTTTTTCAATGATTTTGGAAAAAGAATAAAGGAATGTTATGTTATAATGGAGGAACGAGTGCTACAAACATACAAGTTCAAGGTGCAAGGACAAGACTGATGTTCAAAATAATGATACTCGGAAAAAATCCTCCAGGGGCCAAGGGTGTTAAGACACAGAAGCAAAGTGCTACAAGGCTGGCGTATAAGGTATGCAAATGCAGTTAACAAAACACACAATGGTAACGTCCTTTGATGTAAATTTAACAAGCCCAGAGAAGGTAAGCTCGACGGTTTTTCATATTTAGAGAGTTTGAAAAATCATAAAAGGAGAATCCATTGGGGTACCTTTTTCGAAGATAGTCTAGTCGGTTCAAAAAAGGGGTAAACTAGCACCGACAAGACGTCTACTCAAAAACCATTTTAATGAGTCTGAGAAAGACAAGATCACTCGGCCATTTTTTCATTTTTAAGGAGTCTGAAGAAAGATTAACTATGGAATCCATCAGGAATGTTCTTCTGGACCAGTTTAACGAGTGTGAAAGAATAAGGTCACTTGATGATCTTTACAATTTTAGGGAGTTTGAAAAAAGCTTAACTATGGACTCCGTGGGGGTTCCTTCTTCATAAATTTAGTCCCTCTGGCCCGAAAAATGGATAAAATTATACCTAAGAGTACTCTTATAAAGAACTGAAGTTCCATAGAGTATACCTTTGTTCGTACAGGTGATTGTCCTTACTAAAAAAGGGGTAAACTATCGTCGGACAGACGTGACTTCAAATTTCAGTTTAATGAGCGTGAAAGGCCACAAGATCGCTCGAAAATATTTTCATGTTTAGAGGGTCTGAAAAGGGCTTAAAATAAGACCCATTATGTCTTTTGGGAGTCCTGAGGGTGAGGTCAAGAGTGAAAAGGAATCGTGCAAATGAGGCTCAAACTCGTAATCAGGAAAAACTACAAGGACTCCCGAGCCTACAATGTTTTAGAGACAACATGGATACCATAATGCAACCGGGATCTACCTAGGGTATCCATGTTCCAATAATCTCTACCACCAAGTTGCGACACTTCTAAAGTAGCTATGAAGGTTCCATGTTACAACTTGATGGGATCGATCCTATGGCAAAGGAAAAAGACAACAAGATACAAAAGTCAGGGTAGAAATCTAACCTATATGCTCAAGTTGATCCTTGGAAAAAAAAATCATGGACCGTCGAAAATTACCCAAAAATCCAAAAACCTATCCCAATACCCGATCATATCCCTCCTATGCAACTCCCGAATCATTCTAAATGGTTTTTGGTATAAAGAAAATGATAAGGGAAGCCAAAAAAATGACAAAAAGAGGCCAAAAAGTCTATAAATAGAAGCTGGTAGCTCATTATCACCATTGTTGATTTGGAAATTGACTCTGGAGCCAAAAGACCCCGTTTGTCAAAAGAAGTGATTTCGGGAGCTACAGTGGATGAAACAAACTTCTTTCTAGACCAAGTAAGTACAAACTCCCTTATCTTGCCTTTCAAGTCTTTATTTTTGCATTGGGTTTCATTTTTTAGGGGGGATGTCGACCTTTAAAAGGTCGACCCTAGGTCCACGTGGGATGTCTTAGGGCAAGTTGTGTGTACATTCAGGCAGAGTAAACTCTGCCCACGTGTACGCGCGACTATCACAATTACAACACGCATGGACCCCCTTATGGAATGAAAAAGGCATGAAAAGAAAGGGTTAACCCTCCTGAACTTTGGTGTTTTGCAGGATGTATGTCCACTGGAGAGAAAGAGATCATGAAGAGGTTAGCGAGTTGGTTGGGGAAAACCCCAATGCTATTGCTACTTCGATGCAATGTGGGTTACTCAAGTTTTTCCTATGTTCTTTCATGCAGGCACAAATTAGGCTACTAAATGCCTTGGTTGACTACTAACATCTGGATGCAGAGGCATTCATGTTAGAGGGGAAGTCATTGGTGCCCACGGTCAAGGACATTTACTTTTTGACCGGCCTCTCCTGGAGAGGGGAACCATTCAACTTCCAGACTTTTCCTTCGGGGCCGCATAACATAGCCRAATTGATAGGTCTATATTGTGCAGATGATATAGACCGCTCGAGCACGCAGGTGACCATAAGCAATATCACTGACTTATCGCTATAGGCAATAGTATTTCTTATTGGGCGAATTACTGGTTCTGCTGCTCTACATGAGGCGTCCCATGCACAGATGAACTGTGTTGTCCAGTGCTTAAATGCACAAGTTTTTGATTGGAGTACTACATTGCTAGAGTGTATGAAAATGCAGCTGACATATTTCCATTTGCGGACACATAAGAACTTCGAGTTCGGGACCATTATGTGTTTGTTCTTTTTTGAGAGAGTTCTGAGTTTTAGTCCTCAAGTAGTGGTACGAGGACATTAGGCCTCTCTTCTTGTTGTGTGTAGATGGGCAATATTACTACCACGATAGGGGGTGGAAGGAATAATGAGTCATTCGATGATTACTTCTTCGCATGGCTATCATGACAGATCTCGGTTATAGAGGATTACCCCTATGCCGGGATTGATTTCTCAAGAGACCCTGAGATACCGGTACCTCCTAGTGAGGAGCGAGGGGAGATGGGTAAGTCTCCACCTTTGTATTTTTTTTTTGTTAACATATGTAATTTTTATGTTGTTTTCGTTATATATATCATTTTTTTGTTATACTAGAGTATTTGATGGATATGTGTTCATTGTGTGCATATGTGGGACTAGTGCAACCCACTGACTATGCAAGGAACAAGTGTCGTCCTCAGCCAGGGGCCGCACCTGCCACGACAGGGGGACTAGCAGTAGCAGGAGATATTCCAGCTGGGAAGGCTGAGAGGGTATTGAGACAAGTCGAGTGGAACTTTACTGTGCTCACTCACACAGTCCCGATAGTAGATATTGAGGACCTGCCACCATCTATGTAGCCTCATGTAGTGGGGGCACCCCAGACATAGGTCCAGTTGTTTCGACGTTTAGCCAACGCTGTGGATCAGTATAATAGGGCCCACAGGCCTTGACTTTAGCTAGACATTGTTTTGTGCCACATGCACTACTTGTATATATTTTTTGAGGGCATAAGCCCTGTGACTCATTATCGGTCATATTTTTGAGGCACTTGCATCCATCTATGTACTATGGTTACTTTATGATATTATATATGTTTTTATTTTTTTTGTCTTTTGTGTCTTATGGATCATGTGTGAAAAAAATGTATTTACATGTTTATGTGAATGTTCTTTCATATGTGTGCGAGATGCAAATCTAAAATTTTATTAGCTAGAGTATCTGTAACTTGGTTTAATCTCTTAGGAACATGAAAATATGTAATATAATCAACGTTTCATTCTAAGAGATGTACCCTAAGGAATCGTCGGTGTAAAGTTGGATCATAAACCCAGTATATTTTGTTTAACTGAGATACAACCAGTTGAGCATCGAGATAGACCTGGAGATGAGAGATACCCAATGACAAAGTGTCATGAAGAAACTCAATAACTGCACTATACTTGGTGACATTATTTGTGGTGTCACCTAAGCATATACCTATGGAAGATAATAACTGGCCTTGAGGTGTAAATATTACCCAAGCTACAGAGGCAAGCCTCCGAGTGTGTCGACTAGCACCGTCTGCATACCCAACAAACACCTTGGAATCACTTGACATCTGCCACAGTGACGGAAGATAACATCAGCGACACGTCCATAACACTAAAATAAATTAAAAAGTATTATTACAAAGACTATACATATGTTACAAAAAGTTACCCACAGTGACCTGCCTATGAGTAATACTTCTTGAGGTAGAGCCCATTTCTAGGCTCCGCCAAAGCATTCCCTTCAAAGTCAACCAGAAGATAAGCGCCCTTTTTTAAAACTTCTTTTATGATCAAAGGTCCAAAACACATGGGTTTGAATTTTCTTGCCCCCAGGGGGTCCTTATCTTGGTCATAGACCAGGACAAGGTCACCTTTAGAGAAAATCCAAGGATGAATGAACCTATCATACTGACAATTGACCTTATGATTGTGAGCCTCATTGGCCAGGGCTGCATCACGACGCTGCTCATTGAGCTGTTCAATGTATACTAATCGTTCTTCAAGTGGAGAAGTGTCTGGCAATAATTGTACTGCCAACTTTAGAGAGGGGATCTGACATTCGATAGGCAAGATTGCCCCCAGCCCGTAAATGAGGTGGAAAGTTGAGAAATTGGTTGTAGTCTTAACAGATGTTCGGTAAGCCGATAATGTCAAGTATAACATCAAATGCCAATTTGACTTGGATGAATTGATCATTCGTTGTAGAATGGTCTTAAGAGTTTTGTTCACAGCTTTCACCTGACCATTTTCTTGGGGGTAATAAGGTGATGAATGTTCCTGCTGTAACCCAAGCTTTAACGTTAACTTGGTCATCATCTGGTTTTGAAAGTGACTTCCATGGTTAGTGACAATCTCCCTTGGGACGCTGAACCTTGCTATTATATGGTTGAATAAAAAGAGAGTTGCAGTCTCTCCATCATATTTAAATGTTGGCATAGCCTCAACCCACTTTGTGAAGTAGTCTACAACTACGATGATATAGAGGTGCCCCCTTGCTAAAGGAGGGTTGCATGTAGTGTAATCAATCCCCCACTTGGTGAAGGGACCAACTATGATGACAGGACACATGGGAGTGGGATGTGCCCTCATCTTTCGAGAGAAGATTTGGCACGGATGACACTTCTTGATCGATTCGATACAATCTTTGATAAGTGTCGGCAAGAAGTAACCTACTCGTAGAATATTTTGGGCTGTTTCCAACCTAGACAAATGACTACCACAAGCTCTAGTATGGAAATCATTAAGCACTATAACTGTTTCTTCATGAGTGAGACATCAGTGTAGGATGTAGTCTACACCTCTCCGATACAATGTATCATTGAGTATGAGATAATTCTTAGCCTGATGGCATATGCGTCGATGCTCATCATGAGAAGCAGTGGTGGGGCACTTCAAAGTTTGGAGATAGATAAGTATATCTCCATACCAGGGATCTGAAGAGGTGATAAAAAATATATCTCCTCTGTTAGGCGACTCTTCAGGCACAAGATCACCTGACTCAACCGGAAGCTCTGAAATAAGTTCTATGAAGACCAGTGACTTTTTGGACTTCACTGAAATGAAATTTAAGTCAAACTCTTAGAGGATGACTATCCATCTACTGATTTTTCCACCTATTACCCATCGTGTCAACATGTACTGAAATGGATTCACGACAACAATGACGATGGTCTTGCGAAACAGAACATAATGACGAAACCGTTGAACAGCATGGACTGCTGCCAACGCAAGTTTTTCGATATGAGAATAATTGAGTTCCTGTCCTATGAGGCCCCAGCTCAGGTAATAGATGACATATTCTGAGAACAAGTCATCTTCCTGAACTAAGACCATGCCTATGGTTGACTTTGCTGCAGCCAGATATAATAAGAATCCTTGTTATAGTTGGGTGGCCGAAGCAGAGGGGCAGTTGTGAGTGCATGTTTCAATGTAGCGAAAGAGCATTGAGCAGCATCATCCCAATGAAAAGGAACATCCTTTTTAAGTAAGCGCATAAAGCCCTTGGTGATCTTGACATAGTTAGCGATAAAGCGTCATAGAAAATTCACCTTGCTCTGTAGACTCTGAAGTTGAAGGATTGTGAGTGGGGGGGGGGGGGGGGGNCACAATTGAATTATTTCCTCAACCTTGAGAGGATTAACCATGATCCCTATTGTTGACACTATGAAACCTAACAATCGTTCTGATGTTATGTAGAAGCTGCACTTGTTTGGATTCAAGTGAATCCGAAAGTAGCGAAAACATTCGAAGATTTGTCGGAGGTGTGTGGGATGATTCATTCTCTTGCGAGATAGAGATGATAAATCTTATAAATAAGCCTCGAATATATGATTGAGTTCATGAAAAGAAAAATACATGGCCCACTGAAAAGTTGCTCCAGCATTTTTAAGACCAAAAGGCATCTTACAATACGCAAATGTACCCCATGGAAAGATAAATGTTGTTTTGTGCTAGTCCTCAGGTTTGATTTGAATTTGATTATATCTCAAAAAACCGTTCATGAAAGAAAAGGACTCGCAACCTACACATTCATCAATGATCTGGTCAATGAAAGGTGTGGGAAAATTATCTTTGGGGTAGGCCTTGTTGAAATCACAAAATTCAGTACATACATGAATCATGCCTTACTTTTTATTGATCAACACGGGGTTTGACACCCATTGGGTCAAATGGATAGGATAGATAAAACTGGCTTTTAGCAATTTCTCAACCTCAACCTTAATGGTTGCTACTTTCTTGGGGTTAACTGGGGGAAGCTTCTGCTGGACAGGCTTGGAATTTGGATACATTGTGATTTCATGTTCAACTATTTTTGGATCGATGCCTGGCATTTCCTCATAAGACCAAGAAAAAAAGTCGTGGAATTCTTTAAAAATATCTGTATAGAGTTGAATCTCTCTGGGGGAGAAGTCAGCTCCGACAAAAACATTCTCCACGATGCCAAGATTTCGGGAGATATTGATCGGTATGGTTTCAGTGATGGTTTCCATATTACCCTCAGCATAAACTTTGTGGGTAGCTAAGAGATTAATAGGAAAAGACCAATCTCCCATCATGGTGAACTCTCCTGCTTCGATTCAGCTTAACTCTGGGAGGAAATATGATCTGTGATGAATATCGTCCTAGGGTTTGTCCAGACTAGTCATTGCCTCAATTATTGCTTCATCTGAGGGAAAGACCAAGTCAAATGAATCGGTGCTAGCAAGAGAACTTTGAGCCCAAATAGGCTCTAGAAGTGGATCGAACTCTTGTGTAGGAGTTGGATCAGTGTTGGCTGAAGCTTGCTGGACTAAAGAGTACGCTACTTCAGCTATGGATAGGGGCATGGACATGCCTAGGTGCCCTGTCCTATCCATCATGGATGATGGGGAACGAAGTATCCACGAATCGTCAAAGTAAGTCGTGCGGAATGACGAAACTTGAAAAATCTCAACCTTATGGTGATTGGATACAAATCTAATATCACCTTGTGGTGGTGGGTAATCGAAAGTACCCATCAAAGTTGGACACAAACCAACCCCTACATTAACGACACTTGGTTGAGGATTATCAATCATCGGGACCGTGGATGCCCCCAATGCAGGGTCAGGTATGGAGAAAGACAATTGATCGATGGTCACTATCCGACCCTCATGTGGAAACAACAAGACCCAAAAACTGTAGCAACCACATCTTGCATGGCATAAGTCCAACTCCTTCCTAAAAAAAGGTTATAGTCGAGGGGAGCATTGACTACCTCTACTTCGACACACACGGTCTTCCCTCCTAACTACATGGGAAAAGAAGGAAGGATACCATGTGGTTGGAATTAATGACCGTCGAAAGTAGTGAGGAGAGTAAGTGACGGAGACAAAACGGGTTGGCCAACGACCTTCCAACATGCCAACGACATAATGCATGTCGAGGCTCCCTCATTGACGACCGTGCGAAGGATATTTCAAGTAAAATTTTTCGTGGGATAAGCCACTACTATGTGAAATGCTACGTGGTAAGGTAGATGAGGTTTTAAGTCAGTTGTATCCAGCATGATTGTACCTATATTACAAGTCTCAGTAGATCCTAAAGTGATTAACAAGGATTTCCTCTGGGAAGGGCAACTTTGGAGGACCTCCAAAGAGGACATCACACAAGGGGTTTGTGATAAATCTTCCACCACAGAATAGTTCTGGGCAGCCCTTGCGTTTGGGTTTTGAGAATATTTTTTGAATGCACCTTTGGGGATGTGTGTCATTGTTTCACCCAACGTCTTCTCAATATATAGAGGAAGATATGGGAGTTCAACTTCTTTGACCTTCTCAAAAGTGTTTGGTTTACTATAGTCATGCGCTCTAGTCGATATAAAAGAATCGTCCTTCACCATATATACATTTGTAGATGTAGGGTTGGTTGAAGATGGAGAGGGTCCTTAGCTACCCCCTTCCATGCTTGCAGAGGCTTGAGTTAGATTTTGCCCATGTTGAAAAGGATTGGTTAACACAACAGGTTGTTGTTGTGCCACAAAATTTTGGGCGTTTGCAAGATGAGGAGATAGATGGGTTGGGTGGTCGTCCGTGCACAAGTTGCATGGATACCTCGCCTTTCGTTTCTCATTGTTGTCCCTGCTAGCATTATTGGTAGGTTTTTTATACCCCTTACCCTTCTTTCATTGTTTTTTCTTTCCTTCAGGTTGTTGGGTGGCCTTTGGATTATTCAATTGCACTATGTGTACATCTGACATTTTGGTAGGGGGAGAAGTCGAAGAAGTAGTTTGGCTGGCCGATGTGTGTCGTATAGACAACTGCTGCAACTGCTTCATCAATTGCTCAGTGAGCTTTGTTTGTGCTGAACCAACTATACCATCGACATGTGGTCCAGCTCTCTGTCTGGTGTTATCAAGTATTGAGCGTGGTGCATTTGGTAAGATCTTGTATAATAAACCAGACTGAGGATAGATTAGCTCAAGTTGTTGAGCTCTCATGATGGCGTCTTCTTTGAAAAATACTCTCGACGTCTCGACGTCTTTGGACAACTGTGGGACCAAAGACTTAAGAAACCACTCCAGTAGGAATGATGGTGGGAATGGTACCTTAATTAAACTCTTTCTGTGTCTCCATTCTTGAATGTGATCAGAGATATGGTCCACTTTAGTTTGTGAGAAATTGGCCAGCAATTCGGTGCCAGCGTCGTATCTCACAGGCAACTGGAAATGGTTTAGGAAAGCCATCGCTAGTTCATCGAAGGAAGAGTATCTTGAGCGGTTGAGCTCAATGTGCCATTTTGCGACACTCCCAATGAGAGTACATTGAAACAATTGCAACTATATGGAGTCATCTTTCAACGAGTTAGATGAGCACCAAAGATGGAAGGTATTCACATGATCTCTTGGATCTTTGTTAGGCTTGGGTTCGAACTTTGGGATGTTCGAAGGAAACTTCGTCGGCATAGGAGGCCAATGTGGATCGTGACAGATAGGGTCATTCAATAGCCTTTTCAAGTCTGGAAAATGCAAGGTTTCCAAGAAAGGTAGTTTGGGTTGTTGGTGATAACCTAGGAAAAAGGGGCCTTGAGTTTAACTAGCACCAGGTTGCTAGGAAAAGTTCGGCTGCTAGCCCGGATTCTGGTAGAAACCATGGCCATGGCCAGCGTATGGATTTTGTGTGTTAGGAGACATCATCGACGGATTTCTAAGATAGGACATAGATGGTTGGGCATGCATTACATTCGAAGGAATTTGGGAAGGATTGCTCCATGTTGGTCCCATGGGAATAGGCATAGTGATTTATCCGGGGTTCCATTTATTGTGAAAAGAATTACCCCAGATCGACATTCCAGAAAATGGAATGGATCCCTACCCAGAATGCCAAGGCCCTGGTGCAGAAGAAGTTTCTGGGTGTGCCCCCTGTGTAGGAATAGTACCCTGCATAGGAATAGATTGTCCAAAATTGGGGTTGCCCCCAGTTGGGAAAGTAGTTGATGAGAAAGCATTGTTACAAAATGCATCAAACAAAGAAAACAATGTCGAACTGACCGACATATTATGTGAAAGTGGTCCTTGACTCCTCGCTCCAAATAAACTATGGTGTGTAGGTGGCTCGACGGATTGCTAATGCGCGCCACCGAGTGAAGGGGACGAAGGAGGTATATGACCTCCCCCATAAGGGAAAGCATTAAAAGGAGTAGGAGTGCCCCCAATGTGTCCTTACAGAGGAGTGGTAGAGCTCCCTGCCCCCAGACTTAAAGTCTGTGAAGTGGAGTAGGAAAGTATAGGACTTGTACCTGAGCTAGGCATCCCATATGAGAATGAAGGGCCTATTGCACTTGGTGTGAAAAGGGTTGTGGCCACTGCCAGAGATGGGATCGGACCACTGTGCGATGTAGTTGCGGTCGAGACCATGGTGGCTTGGACCAGTGATGATGGGTTAGGAGGTGGAAACTCTCCTGTGGTGACAACCGTAGTGGGAATTGAAGAATTCCCAGAAGGAGTAATAACATTTGTTTCCATTGCTGTGTGTGACATTGTCTGGCACTCATAAGGATGAATCAGTATGATGGTGGGTGCCAAAAGATTAGTGGTGGAGGTTTCAACCAGACCAAAATCTTGTCCTCCAAGATCTAAAATGGTCGATTCCTCTAGATGTTGGTCAGGCACAATTTCTTGTGACCCGGTTGCTTCAAAATACCCTTGTTGGTCTAGCTTTCACCTTAGTGGTGGCGCCGGTGGCTCCAATGTAACCGACGACAGGCCAAGAAGCCTTCGTGACTGACGGAGCTCATGATCCTCCACTATTTGAGAAGATCAAAGACACACTAGGGTAGTCTAACTTTTCAAAAACAACACGCCCTAAGAAAATCCCGAGAAGATAAGACAGGGAAACACTAAATTAATTGAAAGAATAGTTAGAACAACCAACACTAGAGCAACTTACCGGTGCAAGTGCAACTCGAACATGGAAGCACCCACTAGGTATACTCTACAAATAATGGCCTGATGTCTGTCCTAGGTACCATGGCATACCCCAACAGTCACCTGTGTATGTCCCTAAAAAGGATAGGCAACTAGGTTGCCAGCGCACGAACAGTCACCAGGCGGGTACAGTCGAAAGTTGGGTAGACCACAATGAGCAGGGTATCGAGTTTGAAACCTATCAAGGGTATCGAAAGCAAGTGGTCCAGAAGAAAACTGAGGACTTTGAATGGATTCGAGACCCACGAAGTGCCGTGCCAAATGCAATCGACGGAATCCCAAAACAAGCCCTCTATATGTGTTCTCCTCTACGATTGGTCCAACTTTGGAGGGGTTATCTCTGCTACATTTCTGCACGCGACCTCATGTTTATCCCCTGTGTTAGAGGGGGGTCCCAGATAGCTTTTATAATACTGGACTTATACCCTCCCTAACTCAGACTCCAACGTTTGATTTTAATGGCCTTGAAGAGTTTTCTCTCCAACCTAATCCAAGGCCCTAATCCTGAACTAGTTAGTTAACCCTACAAACATAAAATTATAATAAATTTTAGATTTAGCGTTAATTTTATGGATTATCTTATGTCAAGGGGTATGAAATTGAAACTAATGATGTTTTGAAAGACGAAAGTAAAAATGAATACAAAGCTGGAAACAAAAATTTCACTTAATGCAAATTTTCAACAACTTTTCAAATATTTATTTTTTATTTTTCTAAGATCTTTGGAAATAAACAAACTTAAAGAAGGATTTCACTCGACTATGAGCTACTTATTATCTAATTAAACTACCAATAACTTAATAAAATAAAGTTTTTTCCCTCGCTACTAATGCAAAATCACACTTTTCAACTGAACAAGAAAATGAAAGAGACTTTTTTTTTATTTAAATGCTGATAAAGCAAAAAGGAAAAATACCAACAAGTAAAAAACCAAGAAAAACAATTATGGCCTAATTGAAGATCGCAAAGAATCACTTCAAAAAATCACACACTAGCAACTTAAAAATGAAAAAAGAAAGCTAAGGATAAGATCAACCGTAAGCTATTGACTGCTAGGAAAGAGATTCAAAAACCCGAGAGGTATAACTCTTGTCAAGGGAAAGGATGACTACCTTACCCTCAACAAAAACTATCCTACACAAGCACGCTACTGATAATCCAACAACAAGCGTGTGAACGCAAGATGTATAGAGACAAAGGTCGTGTACACGCGTGCTGACCTTCTACAGGCCGCATGTATCTCTAAAAATATGAAAAAAATAACAACAGACAATCCAAACCAGGAAGAGACCACTAATATTGAGAACCAGGATCTCTTGAAGGCTTGGACACTCTCTTGAATCAGAACAAGCAAACAATGTAAGGAAAAATTCGTAAAACAAACCAATCTGAGACAAGACTGCAAACAACCAAGAATTAGAAATAATTCTAGAAAATCCATGAGAATGTCTGATTCTGACAAGGAAGAGGATGACTACCTCAAAATTTTTCTAGAATCTACATGCTACTGCCACTTCTTCAGCTAGTGTTTACACGTGGGCTGTAAGAGAGTAGGGTGAGGGTACACGCGTGCAGCCCTTATGCAGGCCGCATGTACCTATGTGGGTCCCCAAAAAACACAGTCAAGCAAATAAGAAAGACAATTGGTATGGAAAACCAGACTCTCTGCTAGCTCAGACTTTGCAGAAACTTCAAAAAATAGGCAAGAAAACCAGTCTTTTAAAGCTACCCAAAAATACTCTCAGGAACACTAGAGATGTCCCCAGTATGGTCGCCAATTCTATTTTGGTGGGAAATCCCCCTATGGACTAGAAAATAGGGTTATATTATGCATGCAGATATGACCAAAAGAAACCTACTTTCTACCTTCATCCCTAGACCTAATCCCCATTTTTTTCAGTGAATACATGGTTAGACCAACATACCTTGTTCCGGATGGTTGATGTCAATCCTTCTTCACACTTGACCACTTGTTGGTAGATCTCCTCCCAAGGCTAACCTGCATACAAAACAAGCAACACACTACACATGCATTTTATCTACAGACTAATGGGTTAGAGATTCAAACATATATTTACTGAACTATTAAGAACTCATATAGTGGGATGGGAAAAGTATTTATTTATTATTAACTTTAATGAATCAACTTACAATGTTGAGACTGGCCATTACTCTGCGAATCCTGATCCTAGGCTCCTTTTCAAATGTCCTCCAACTTCTTTGCTTTGTATCTCTTCTTGCACAATGATGGCTAAAGGGTTGGGACAATGGGAATATGCAATTGGGCAGAGTTTCTTTACTAGAAGAAGCTAGATATTTGGATGAACCCTTGGCCATACATGTCCGAGAGTTTCAGTTAACTCACCCAAAGCTGTGTGTTCCATCAACAACTTTCCTTTTTTTGTGCTTTTGTAGGTCCACGTGAGCTTTTTTAGGTCAGTTAGCATGTACACGCATGCAGTAATGGAGTAGGGCGCATGGGCCCTTATAAAAGTGGTTTTTTTTTAAAGAGTTGTTCAACAGAGCTTTGGCAAAGAAGGGATCTGAGATGGCCTGATGCCAAGTAAGCATGTATGGTGTAAATTAGGGTTATAACAAAAATATTTGACGTCAGTAATAGAACATTACCTAACAATCTACAAAATTCTAAACAATAAGTCAATGTAAACAATATTGATCATCAATATATCATCCAATATACTAATTTACAAATTAGAAAACAATAGCAATATAGGAATAAATTGAACCTTTTAAGTATTTGTGAACATGCAAGCATAAATAATTAACAAATTAAATACCTTAGTATCTGTGTGAGACATGTGTTTGATAAACCATTCAAAACCTTCAGTTTCACCAACAACAATATAGCAGATAAAAGATTTATTGTTGAGCCTTCATAAAGAGGTTAACGTGACTTATTGAGTAGAGGATCAACATCATGACTATGATCCTGGTTGTCCTCATCCATTGGAGAAAAAGTGTATTGGATCAATCTATGTATCTCATATTCCTGATTTGAATCACTAACGTTATCTCCATCCATATCATCATTAATAACTTGATCAGCGGCTTCAATATTCTGATCTCGAAGTTCATCTCCATGTAAAGTAGTATTTCTACTAGTACTTGACAAATAACTCTCTAGAGGTCGACACTTTGGGGGCATCATCTATATATTTAAAAAACAACATAGAAAAGTTAGTCTTTATAGAAAATATAAAAATCTCTATAAGAAATATTACTAAAATTCATGACATACTAATTATTACAGAGAATACATTAAATATTGAATCCTCTTACCAAGGGATGATATTCATAACCCCCTTTTGCGTGCCCCTTCTCCCTACAATGTTTTTGGGCTGTTGTTATTAAAAGTCTTCTATTTTGCAAGCCTCTGCAATCATAGCAAGGGAAATAACATTTTTCATCGCCCCTCGCCTCTAATGTCGCTCTTAACCAAGCAAGCTTCCTGTCATTTTCGTTCATTGTGACAAATGCTTGTCCTAACAAGTAATTGTCTTACCTACACCATACCAAACATTAAGTTGCCATTTTTTTATATTTTTGCTACTCCTTTCAATTATGATATGTTTATTTACAGTGACCTACATCTTTATAATAAGGTCAACATCTTTATAATAAGGTGATCATATGTGTAGAGGATTAACATCATGATGACATAGATAACATCTTTATAGTAAGGCCATATGTGTACAAATGTTTTCTTTATATAATAACGATATATACACCTAACATAAGTTTAGGGTTAGTGTTTATGTATCTTATTAGTCCCTGCTAAAGTAGGGAATATAGCAATCAATTACTATCATTTCACCGATTAGGGTTGAGTTTCAAGAGCAATTCCATATCTTTATCAATGAAAAGAGGGAGAGATTATAGCTACAATTGAAGATAAAAGGGTATGTGGATTCCATAAACCTAGAATATTATGGAATCCACATACCCTTTTCCATAGAATATACTAACTATATCCAAAAACCAAAGACATGAAATATGGTACTACACATATTATATAAATATATTGTCAAGGAAAAAATAAGCTAAATTCAATTTGGACATTTGAAAAAAAAATTACAAGTTAAATGAGTACATCAATAAAAAATAAAATACTAACCTTGCAAGTTCAAAATCTGAGCTATGTAGATCGAGAATTGGATTTATTCAACCGGTGGGTGACGAAAAAAATAAACAGCTCAAACAAAAGCCAAGAATAGTGTCGCAACTATAGCAATTGTATCGCAAAGTCTCTTAAAGTCATGTATTTATAGATAAAATAGTCAACTAGCCATTAACACTGACCAATGAGATAGGCAAATTTTTTGTCGCTATTGCCACGAAAGTTTTTTGCTATAGCGATGAAAATCCCGACTAGGTTAAATTAAGATTTTTGTTGATATTGCATCGAACTTTCATGGCAATAGTGAAAAAAATATCGCCATGTTTAAAAAAAATATGAAACTAGTAGAAGCATTGAATTTTTTCATTGAATAATCCTCCTATATGTAGTAGTGATGCAAGGCCTTCTTTAATTTACATACATAGTCTGTGTTCTTTGACAACTGAAGTCCTTTTGGTTGTTCAATGTAGACTTCTTCTTCAAGTTCCTCATTCAGAAAAGATGATTTTACRTCCATATGATATACTTAAAATTTTTGGAGCATGCATAAGATAAAAGTAAATGGATTTCTTCCATTCTAGCAACTGGGGCAAATGTCTCTTCAAAGTCGATTCCTTGAATCTGTGCATATCCTTTACATATAAATCTATCTTTGTTCCTTGTAACCTGTCCATCTTCATTCAATTTATTCCTGAAAACCCATTTTGTGCTGATCACATTCTTATTCTTTGGTCTTGGAACCAATTCCCAAGTGTCATTTTTCTCTATTTGATCCAATTCTTCATCCATGGACTTATTCCAAAATTCATCCTTGTTGGCTTCTTCAAAACAGTTTGGTTCAATTGTAGATAAGAGTGTTAGGTGTGTTTGTTCTGGTGAATGGATTTTTCTTCTAGTCTCAACTCTTGCATCTTTGTTTCCAATAATCTGATCTAAAGGATGATTCTTTTGTACTCATTTGCTAGGTGTCTTTGGAGATACTTTCTAAACTTTCTCTTCTGCTTCTGTCGGATTCTCTTCATCTTCATCTTTCTCTTCTACTTGTTTTTCATCTTCTTCTTCGAAAAGTTGTTCCATTGATTTGTTTTCTTCTTCCTTTGATTCTGGTCTGCCTGTTTCATCAATTGTTACGTTGACGCTTTCCACAACTTTGTTCAATCTTAGATTGTAACACTTGTATGCTTTCCTTGTACTTGAGTAACCAACAAGTATTTCTTTGTCCACATGAGAGTCAAACTTTCCCATTCTGCCATCTTCTCTTTTGATGTATCATTTGCTTCCAAAAACTTTGAAGTGCTTCACATTTGTTGGTCTTCCTTTCCATAGCTCGTAGGCAATTTTATCAGTGTTGTTTTTGAGCATTACTCTGTTTTGAATGTGAACTATTGTATGCACTACCTGTCTCCAAAATATATCTGTCAATTTGGAATCCATTAGCATTGTTCGAGCCATTTCTTGTATTGTCCTGTTCTTTCTTTCAACAACTCCATTCTGTTGAGGTGTCCTAGCAACAGAGAATTGCCTTTTTATTCCATGAATTATACAGTAGTCCATAAATTCCTTTAAGGCGAACTCTCCTCCATTATCAGATCTCAAACATTTGATT
>JASDQU010014792.1:26868-51317 GCA_032191745.1 Picea mariana | reverse complement strand
AACCTCTGCTTCAAAGTTTCCAATGATCTTGTCCTTTTCTTCTAGTTGTTCTTTGAGTGCTTCTTCAATTCTTTTATCTTCTTCTATTTGAACCTTCAATCTTGTGATCATTTGTTCTAGTTCTCGAGTGTCATTTTTTTTGTCTAGTTCTACTTGTAGTTTTTTGTTTTTATTCTTTTCTCTTCTGATAACTTCTATGGGACACATTAATTCTTCTCGATAGTCAACTTCTGCCTCTTCAATTTCTTCTTCGACTTCTTCAGATTCTTCTTCGACTTCTTCATATTTTTCTTCTGAGTCTTCTTTGTTAAAGTATTTTACCGCCATGAATAAAACTCTTCATGTCTCATTGTCACTGACTTCATCTTCATCTGATGATGAGATATCTTCTTTGGTGTATAAGTTTTTCTTGAAAACTTTCTTTGTAGTTCTTTTTCCTTTATATGTGTGTTTTCCTTTTCATTAACCTTCATCATTTATCTTTTTCTTATGAGGACATTTGTTGGCAAAATTACCAATACCATCACAATTAAAACAAATTAAAGGGAGATTACCTCTATACCTACTGTTGATTCCCTTGTTCAGTCTTTTGACGAAGTTGGCCACTTCTTCATCATCTTCCGAGGCGTCACTGCTGCTGCTATATTCTTCTTGTTCCTTTTTCTTTTTCTTTCATCTTTTGGATGCCTTGAAGGCTGCTTCTTTTACATCTGGATTTTCCTACTTAGTTCTCATTTCATATGCTGTGAAGATTCCATGCAGTTAGTCCATGCTTATTGAGTCTAGATATGATCTTTCTTCTAGTGCTGATATCTTAGGGTTGAATCTCATAGGAAGAAATCTTAGTATGTTTTGAACAATTACAGATTCTTCAATTTCTTCTCCCAATCCAATGATTGCATTCAGTGTTTCATTGACTTGTAAGAAGTAGGCTGCGATATCTTCATCTTCCTTCATTTTTAGTTGTTCGAATTGATCTTTGTAAGTCTAAATCTTTACTGCTTTGACTTTTGTATCTCCTTCATAAATATTTTGAATCTTGTCCCAAATCTCTTTAGCGTATTTACAGTGTGCAACTTTGGTGAATACCGTATCACTAGGACCATTCAAAAGTGCATTTGTGGATTTGAAATTATTCTCACCGAGTTTTATTGATTTTTCATTTGTTGGTGGAACTGCTAGTGTTGTGTATCCATCTACAGTTGATTGTCAAACTTGAAATCCTTGTGCATGTATATATGTCCTCATCCTTATGCTCCAAAAAGCATACTTTTGTCCATCAAATTGTGGTATTCCATTTTTATATGAGTTGGTACTCTCCATGATCTACCTTTCAGTGGTTAAACTGATTTATGAAGGAACCATCTCTAATACCAATTGTTGGATTACTGAGAGGGGGGGTGAATCAGTAATAGAGAAATTTAATCATTTTTAACCATATAATCCAAGTGTTATATCAATGAAGCATTATCATCCAATAATTGCAGAGTAAATAAGAAATGAACAAATGAAAAAGCATACACATACACAGTACACCAGTGTTTTACGTGGAAACCCAAATCGGGATAAAACCACAGAATGAGTTTTGTTATATGTCTTGAAGAATTACATTCATTGGAAGTACTAACTTCCTTTATTTTCCAAATGCAATAGGAAGGAGGCTCCAACCCCCTAGTTTCTAAAGCTACAACCGGAGGGAATCTCCAAATCCCCAATTCTCTGGCTACAACTAGAAGGAGGCTACAACCCCCTATGTTCTCCAGCTTCAACCAGAAGGTGTCTACAACCACCTGTCATTGCCCCATCCTGCCACCCTGAAGTAGAAGTAGATTGATGGAACCACTATCAACCTATCACTGTGATATATACCACTATAAACCTGTACCAATAAATATGAACCATGCATTAACCTGTACCTCAACCTGTAATCAACCTGTACCATAAAAAAGTGCATCAACCATGCACCAACCTGTACCAAATAACCTGTAATAAACCTATACCATAAACAAGTGCATCCAAACATGTACCAAGTACTTACCAATCATGTTTCAACTACTCATCAATATGCACTAGCATCATCAACTATACACCTCATGTATGTGCCAACTCATCAACTACTTGTCTCAACCATGTACTCAACATGTACCTCAACCAAAATCCCTTATCAATTTCATCATCCAAATATGATTTGTAGTTGTGTAATAGACCTAGTTTATATGATCACATTCCTGCAAACGTTCCTTAACTTCAACAACAAGAGACTAGCATTTTCATCAAACTTTTCTTTAGTCTCACATGCCTAGTTTTGGATTAGTCAACAACCCTAACTTGAAGTAATCATAACTTTGTACCTGTAATGTATAAAGATATGAAACTGATACACAATGTTCTTCAGTTGTTTTATGCAATTCCTCCAAGTGTCACTACTTGGAACCTCTCAGAAAAGGAGTTATAGCAAAAATGGCATACCTTGCTGAATTCTGGCTTATTCTAGAAAGCGACCTTGTAGAGCATGCCCCACACGAAATGTTTGTTGAATTGATATGAAAATTTTACAAAGAATACTAGAGACTTTAACCTAACCAACACATTTGGTTTCACTGAATTTGGATCTGTTATGAAGATGTTATGTCATTTTTACTCGAAATAGTTGTTTTTGACTAGTTTTAGGACTAGCCACAAACCCTATTTTCCACAGAGTGTAACTCCAAAAATACAATGACCGACAAGTTGAATTTATTACCATAGATACTTGGATAGGTTTCCTCAATGGAATATAAATTTCAAGGTTTTAAGAATTATATAAAAAACGTTATAAGATGACTTGTAAATAACATACCTTAGAAAGCACCATCAAAAGGATTTCTCATTCCTTGCATTTCGGCCTTCTTTTCTTCACCTTCCCTAAACATTTCAGCTTAGATATCCTTGGTTACCTCAGACACCTATAGATATTCAATATTCTCAAGTGTGATTAAAATGAGAGAGCCTTGCCTCTTATTTATAATCTCCAAGTAGCTTCCTTAAAAACATCTTCTAGGTCACTTGGCCCCACTTTCCTTATTTTAGGGTTAACCCACTTCTAATTTCTCCATTAAATTTATTATTGGAATAATTTATTTTGTTTTCACTTTGAACTATAATACACTCATTACTTCACTTCATTATTTTCCTTTTAAAATCTCTTAAACCACTTTGACTACTTTGACCTTTTGGGGCTTCTGGATGACATATGAGGGTCCTCCAACTTCGTAAGGCCATAACTCTCAAACCGTGAGGAGTTATGTGACATTACACATACCACCAGAAATGGAATGACATTTACTATCTATATAGAATAGTATTATCTCAAAATATATCATAACTCATACCGTTATCCATCAAACAAACTTGGGTCCATTACCCAAACCTGGGGTCTCCAACTTCTCATGGCCATAACTCTCTAACCATGAGGAGTTATGTGGCGTTACACATGTTATCACTCCAAGAAAATCCTTAGGTTTGTAGGCTAAGAATGCTTGGTAACTTTATAAATCATGAACAATGAAAGTGTGGATCAATGGGATAATAGAGAGTAGCTAATGATAAGACAACTCACAATGCAATCAAATGAAAAAGTACTTTTAAGAATCAATGAACAGACATAGTAATATCAAAAGGTATGCAGAAAATTGATCTAGATAATCAAGTACAATAGTGTGTAGGATCATACAAGCCAACAAGAATTCCTTTAGTTCAAGTTTATGAGCTAAATAAGAAGATGACAATTCTTAATAGCTGAGATAAACTGAAATAAAGTACAGAACATGGAATAGATGAAGAAATTTGTCATTAACAACAAAAGAAGACTGATTTTGTATTGAAAAATAAGTGTCTTAGTACAATAGCCAAAGAGTATCCAAAATTGAACCCCTTATTCATCAAATGTTCCTGGCTTTATAGCCTTTTCAAATAGTTTACAGATCCTAGATAACTGGATCTGATATACTAAAAATAGAACCAAATCGAACTAATATAATATCAAATATCAAGTCCTAATTTGATCATCAAAACCGTTATCAAATAAATCTTCAGCAATCTTCAATCTCCTTCATGTTTTCAACAGATGTGTTCCACCTCAATGAGCTATGGATAAGCATGACTTAAAACACTATATGTATCTTTCCCCTAAATCAATAGAGATTTCCTCTGAAGACAACATGTGGTTCTAGGTTGGAATAACATGGTTGCTATATATATCTGCAGCTGGCTGACGAGGAAGTATTGGCAAAACTGAATTTGCAGGACGACAACAAACAAGGCATAGAAATTCATCCTGATTTGGATCAACAATGTGCACCCCTTCAAAGATAATCCTGTTGTTATAGCTTTGCTGCAGGGATGATAAATAGCGGTCAAGGCCTTCATGGTGGATGGCATGACCATAAGAAGAAACATGGATGCCATCACAGTCATTGGGTCCAAATCCATCAAATGATGATGCTCGAAAGTTGAGAGCAAATGATCCCCTGCTAGGAGCTTCAAAAGGATTTTCTAGAGCCTGTTACTGTTTAGACATTAATCTAGAAATAACTGCAACATACTCTGCAAGTCCATAGTTTGTATCATTGGATAGCATTATAGCCTCTCTGTATGCTCTTGTAAACAGACTGCTCCCATGCCATACATTTCCTCTAAAAGAAGCCCCACATGCACAGATTTCACAATCTTGATAACTTGAACCTTAAAAGAATCATAGACATCTTGGTGCACATAGAACCGCTCTACACCAGCACAGTTCTGACCACTTGATTATAAGCATCTCTGATAGCTATTTGTGCAACATGAGCGACATCCACATCATCACAAACAATGAATGCATCTTTTCCACCAAGTTCAAGTGTTACTGGGGTCAATGTCTTCGATGCATTTTCCATGACCATCTTACCAACAACAGTAGATCCAACAATATCACTTTGTCAACATAAGAGACAAATGCTTCTCCATTTTTACCATCACTAGATCGAGCAGCAATGTCGCTCTTCAAATGCTTGCTCACTTCTTTTGATTTCACAAAAGATATTGCAATGAAATCCACTCCTTCAGAAATTCCAAAATCTATATCAAGCCGATCCATGGAAGAAGCATGGAGTTTATTTACATTAGAAGAGTCATCAAGATTATCATCCTTCATAGAACCATCAAAGGTCATGTCAGGCGATGCCCCAACAGCTGTATTCAAGAAAGCAGTTTTCAACCTCAGTAAGTTTTGGACAAATGGCATTTTAACCTCAGACAAATATCTGAAAACCATGTGCTTCTGTTCTTCACTGTGATCATGTTCAATCAGTTATCCCAACAAAGAATGATATTGCCATTAGATTCAGAGTGTCGATGCCTCTTCTGTTCATACAATCACCATCAACCTCTTCTCTCAATGCATATCCAGTCTTTGCCATCATCGACTTGCTGATGTGTCCCACAGAATCAGGAATTATGTGTATAATTGATGTCAGCTAGATCTTGAGTCAAAGAGTGTGACTCGGCACGAGATTATAGCTTTCTTAATGGTGCTTCAGTTTATCAACAGCATGAAACATTAAATGAGACTCAAATGAAGGAATATAAGTCAAGTTCAAATGCTATAACTCAATCAACCGACTGTAAACGGAAATTGAGGTGCCAATTGCTCGATCTTTTCTCACAGAAGCAAAATTTAAGCCATTGATGATGAAACACACACCTATATCATTGAGTTTACCCTGTAAATTGGAATTTCAACCATCAGTTATCCTTTGAATGAGTCTGACACTGCAAATGTGTGCCGGTATGAGAAGTTTACGGGTTGTTTTGCATTGATAACCATCAGCGAACTTAATGCATAATTGAATGAAGTTTGAGGCACCTCCACATTCCTCTATGATGTCATGCAACTCGTGGCTGATCTAGCTGATCCGCTGATGATTCGCATGTGAAATCCATTTAGTTATGAAGTGCAATAGTCTTTCTTTACAGCTGCATCAAATAACCTTTTAACTTCATCATACTCTTTTCTTGCAAGCATCACACAACCCAGTGATGGGGAGCCAATGATTTTTGTCTGCTAATGGCCCATGAGAAGTGCTCCTCGGCTATTGAAAACTGTCGCTTTCACCAATGCACAACATATGAGAAATGCTCCTTAGCTGTTGAAAATAGCCACTTTCACCAGCTAACCATCATCCTTAAAACATGTGTTAGCTGTTGAAAGCATTCTATGAAAATTTTGAAGGGAAGACCTTTATGGCTAAAAGCCTATAAAATAGTATAAATAAGGGCCTAGGACGTATAGGAAAGGGGGGGTGGTATGTAAGAGAGAGAGGGATATATATGTATGTTGAGATCCAAACATGGGTCAGCCCAAGAAGAAGTAAGAGAGAAACAACCAACAAATTCCAAGTAGAGAAAATCCAACTCAAGCATTTTTGGCATGTATATTAAGGAGATGTAGGAGAAAATTGAAGACACTTGGAGAATTTCACCTAAAGTTGTGAAGGAGCATGAAGGGATAGCCAATTTTAAGGTATATAGGAATAATATCTAGGTACCATCTAGAAGAGACCATAAGAAAACATGGCTCGGGATGCACTATTTCATAACAATAGAAGAGGTCCAATTGGTACTAGAAGAACGACCTGATCAATGGAAGGTGCCATTAGCAGTTAATAAAAGAGAAAAGGGAAAAGAGAAGAAAGAAGTTGCCACAACGTAGAAATCTAGTAGATCAATAGCTAATACTAGAAAAGCAACAGAGTGCACCAAGTCAACAGTGTCTAGTACAACAACAAATAAACCAAGGAAGAAGGAAACAATCTCGAGAGACTAAATTATAGAAATGGACAATGAAGAATGAAAAAATAGAGAAGAATAGAAGAAAGATGGAATATCAACCCAAGAGACAAGGACTGGAAGCATACCAGAGATAGCAAAACCTGGACAGACAAAGAAGAGGAAATCAACCATGCAGATAGGAGAACAAAGGAAGAAGATGAGGGCACAAAAGAATCTCATTGATCTCACAATAATTGAAGATGACACAGAGTTAGTAGAAGATAAGGTGCAAGACCGAGGAGAAGAAGCACTCTATGTCATAGAATCCAAAAAAGAAGAACTCATGAAGAGTTTAATGGAAGTTAAAGAAGTTCTAGAGAGCTTACAACTCAACGTCGCACAACAGAGAAGCATAGTGCAACAGATTCCAATACATGAAGAGAAGGAGACAGTCCAAACAGAAATAAGGGGAAGAGCAATGTTTCAGATAAGACATAGCATGTTGTAAATGGATGAAGGCATGGCACAGAAACAGGTCAAAGATGTGGAACAAATGGAATTGGTATTGGCTAAGATACCAAAAAAGCATTATATAATTTGTAGACGAGCATCGCACAAGAATCACAATCAAGGGATAGGATGGATGCAACAAATGTGGAGATAGCCATGGTAGAGAATGAGGTGATAGAAACAGTCCTCAAAGAAGTGAAGATTTAATGTGAGGAGGAAAAACAACACGTAGACAAACTAGAGTAAAGACTTGAGGAAGTCTTCCATAAGATTCCAGATAGCACACTAGCAAGAGAACTCAGTGTTGAAGAAAATATCAAGAGGAAAGTGATACAATGGATGGGTATAAATAGGAAATAATATAATTGGTTGGGAAGTTGAGACCAACTACCCCTCCAGAGGTCATATCAAAGAGGGAGTAGTAGGAAAAAGAAAAAACAGACAATATTACCTTGGAAGCAAAAGAAGTAGTAGAGCTCTACAAAAGGACCGTGCAGATATGGACAAGCTTGGTGGAAGATGAAGGGATCCATTAGTTAGATCAGAGGGAATATAAGTTGAATTCCGCAGTACACGAGTTAAATAAAAGGCAGAAGACAATATCGATATCAGAAATAATGAAGGCCACGCAGGAAATGAAAAATATGCAATCAGATTTGAAGACATTCCAAGGGGAAATGAAAACAAGACAAGCTCAACTGGAGCCTCTATAGGAGAAAGAAGAGAAGATGATAGTTGAATTAGAGACAGAGAAGGGAATATGGAATAGGCACACTCAAAGAGCATAAAAATGTTGGACGAGCACATAAAAATGCAGGTGGTGGACACCTTGAAAGAAAAGAGTGAGAAGGATAAAACACAAGTAGATGCACTCACAAAGAAGTTCCAGACATTGGAGAAATCTGTACATGAGGCACACACTGCCTGAGTGACTCGGGATGAGACACAATTTAGTTTTGGGGGCCTATTGGAGAAAGAAATTTTGGGGTTCAACTTAGTAAATGAGGCTAAGAGAGATGGAATGGACCAAAGGAAGCAACATGAACTAGGAAAGAAGGAAAAGCAGCACAACAATTGTCAAAGGAAGTAGCGTTCTAGGAAGAAAGGAAAATCAGCGAGACATAATTGTGGATGAGCACACAAGGAAGTTAGAAAGTGGACAAGTAGAGTCCACTTAGAATTAGGGTTTTGAGTCATGATGTAAGGGTTTTTACCCAGTATGTATGAGGTAGATAGAGGGATCATCTTATCTTAAAACTCACGCGTGAAGAACTTATTTTTGGATAAATATTGAGTCTTGATTCACAATGCTAGTTTCTGGCTAAGATCTATGGAGCTCGATTTGTATCAGTTTTGGAGAATCATGAAGTATAACTAAGGGTCAAGTTGCAAGCTATGGATCTTGGTGTGACACTGGTCAGCCTCATACACCATCAATAAACCTATGATGTAATGCACACAATGCTATTTTGATGAAGAATAATAAGAATCATAATATATTTGTGGATGTAGCCTGGGGGGGGGTGAACCATGGTAAAATTATGTGTTGTGATGTGTTGAATGATGTTTTTGTTGTTTATGCAATTATGAATGTATGATGAATGGCTAGAGTATTATTTTGTAGCATGCAGTACTAATAATGAAAAATGAAATAACCGTTAGATTTAGATGAATGGTATAATGAAGTACATGGTATGGTGCATGCTAAAGTAGAAGAATTAGAACATCCCCAATCCCTTCCATGACTGCATACATCTATGTCCTGCACACCCATAAGACATATCGGATGAGGCTGTGTTGTGCACTCTATGCATGGTGTAGCCTTCTGGTTTACCCGAAGGGTCAATGATGAATAGGGTTTTGTTGGATAACTAAGGTAGAACCCAGGTCAACCCATACATCCAATAGTTCGTAAGGAAATAAAGGCGGTTGATGACTTTGGAAGTTTGGGTATTTCCAATACTATTGAGGTCGAAATGGATTTGACTAAGACTCAAGATACCAATTTCTAGGTGGATTCAATTGAATATTCCAAGTAGAATTGAAATATTCATGATATTCATAGGGCATACCTTGAGTCATTAGGTATGATAGTCCTTTTCTTCTATGGTTGATAAAGCAAACTTGCTCCATATTTTATTCTTCTCCCTCACACCAGGCCTTGAAACCTAGAAGTTGTGGACAATATTTGATGTCATGATTTTCCTTACAAAAACTATAAAATTCTACATTGTTTAATGGGATTTCATGGCAAGCATGTTTTATTGTGCACTTTGGAAAAATATTTCCAAATCTTTCTCAAATTCCTCTTACTTATTTTTTATTTGAAGAGTATCAAACTGTACTACCAATGAATGTAAATTGTATGTCTACTTGTCTTCCAATAGATTACCAATCTCTATCATTATTAATCCATATATAGCTTTGGAGGTTTGTGCAACAGTTATTTTATGCTTTTATTATTCCTAGTATAATCTATTAAGTAGGTTTTGAAAACATCTCCTATCTCATCATAAGTGCATTTGGAGATATATCAAGAGGAAATCAAGTTTAAGGCTTCCATACACTCATCTCCTACTACCCTCAAGAATATTATTTTAAGAGAATATTTATCTATTGTGCATTTAGTATATCTCTTGTAACTGGAGTGAAACCTCTCAAGATGGTCCTCTAAGGACTCATATTCTCCTAGAGTAATTCAAAATATCTCATATATGAAATCCCTTGATTTGAAATATTCATGGTATTTCTTATTAAAAAGGTCCTTCATTGTTTCCCATGTCTGAATATTGTGCCCATCAAGGTCCATGAACCATCAAATGACTTCTTCCTTCAAAGTATAAGGGAACAATCTCATATTTTCAACGTCATTTTTGTATTCATAAGTCCTATAGAGGAATTAAAACTCAAAAAGAAGAGTGTCTGGATATTTGGTGACCATTCCATGGAAGTGAGGAAGAGAAATTAGATATATATTCTTCATTCTTACTTGTTCTCATGTTTCCATGATGAGAATCTCAAAGAATGTGTGTTCTTCTTCATCTCTTTCTTCTACTCTTTCAAAATCCATAATGAACAAGGAAGGAATTCTAAAATATGAGGAGGAAGAATTTTCCCACTCTTCAAATTCCTCAACACTTTCTTTTGATTCTTTAAGAGTTTGAGCTAGACTTTCCATAGACTCGGGAGTCTCTTTTTGTTATTTCTTTGTACTTCCTCTTTTTCGTGTACTTTCATTATATAATTTTGGTGAAAATATTTGTAATTTATCCCTATTGTGATGCATGCATTATTATAAAAAAAATACTAAATACAAACAAAATACTACTTTTATTGAAAGGAAATGCTTGGGAACCTTGGTTCCTTCTCCCTTTCACAGTGGAATCCCTATTATTCAATGGTTCTTTTTTCGTTGCATATTTTACCACTTCCTTAACAATGACACCAAAAAGTGGCAAGTTGAATAATTACAACAATAAAGGTTGTTGAATATCATGGGATCACACTTAAATAATCAACTCGAGGAATCATAAACTTGTGAAGTGTTGTGAAAATTTTATGCAATCTTTAATTGTAAAAGGAGCTACGAGATGGGTTTTGTATCATATTATTTTCTTAGGGAATTGGAGCTACATTACATGGATGAATTTTATCTAAAACATAGTTACAATTTTCTATAGAAGAAGTATTCTAGGAATCAAGTGCCTTGTGTCTTACTAGTTGGTGCTATGGAACCCTACAATTCCTTTAAAATTAAGAAACTTTGTTGAAAGTGAAATGAAATGTAAATCTTATAGAAATTTTGAAAGAGAAATGTAATGTTTGAAAGAAACCCTAATTTACAATGCACTAAATTTGAACAATAGTTTCTCTGCCAACTATGAGTTCGTGGTATGTTGGCAAAAGGATAAGCACAATGACAAAAATATTATAGCTACAAAAATGAAAATAGAACACCATGAAATACATATGCAATGCAAGAGAAATATAAAGGTATGTTCACTAGTGACCTCTCTAAGCAGGCCATGCCTAAAGAGGACTAGTAAATCCCTTGAAGGGTTCTTGTGTGGACTTTGGTGGCCTAACCTCTTCTCCAATTTCCATAAGTCTGTTGAAAAGTGGAAAATTTTATAGAACTTTTTTAGAGAGTTGGAAATCCTTCACAAGATGATGAGATGCCTGTTACGAGGAAAATCTCTCTATGGCTAGGGTAAACCACAAAAGAGGGAAATGATTTCAGAAATCAACTCTCTTCTCAAGTATTCTATGAAAACAAATATGCTAGCAAGACAAGATAAAAGGCCTACCTCGTCCAGACGTTTGATGAAGTCCATCATTGAAAACTTGACCCAAAGAAATATACCTGCAACTAGTCCTCAAAAACCAAGCAAAGAAAGCATATGGTGATAATAAATGATGTTAGCACATTCAATAGAATAATCCATTAATAAACATGAAAAATATGCCCATGGAATAATAATTCAAATATTTGCAAGATATCAATTGGATGGGAAAAGAGTATTTCTATTAATAAGTGATCAACATAATTGAAAATATTACAGACTTCCGTGTTGGCACGGTTCAGAACTGAGAAACTAAGTTCCTTTGAGTTGTACCACTACCACTTCAATCCTCCACCAAAGGCAAGCTCATAAAAGAGAAACAATGAGGTTATCAATCAATAAGGGAAGATCTTGGGGGTTGAACACTGTGTTCAGACTTAAAGGACAAAGGGATGCAGAGTCAATATGAATTAAATAATTTCTTCAGAGTAAATTTCCTCTCAAAGCTGAATTCTTTCTCCCCTTTGCATAGATTGGAATTGGCCCATTTATAGCCTTCATAATGGAACTGAAGGGCTAAGTCAGAATGTTTCCAGTATATGGAAGGCCAAGGATCATAGATATCCTTTTGTGACATGGAAACCCAACATTAATTTTCATTTTTTGGCACAAATCCCAATGTATGTGGGATGTAGTGGTGCGGCCTGCGTATACGCATGTTGTATAGTAGGCAAGATGTGTACATGTCGAAAAATATGTATTTTTAATTTTGAATTTTACAAACAAGGATGATAAGTCTGCATAGGGAAATGGAAAAAGGCCTTTTGTGCAAGATTGCATAGGGTGAGGAAAATCTTGCTATATCAATTCCATTAAATAGTGTTAGCACAACAAGCATTGAAGAAATACCCAATTGGATATCTAAGTCCAATCATGCCATCATTAATTAGGAGTGGTGCAAATTGCATTATCACAAGAACATATTATTTGATGAAATCTAGAACATTGAGGAGACACATACTTAAGATTGTATAGTAGACGTCATAATCAAGTTTTCGTATGAAAATATCATCGCTATGAATGCATGCAAAAAGACTTTGACCAATGAACAATGGAATAAAATTTTCAGTTACATAATTCACGCTTTGAATTTGGATTTTCTTAGTAAATTCCATAGAATCTAACCATTTCATCTATACGAAAATAAAAAGTCAAATTATTTAAGAAAGAACAGGAGAAGTGAGTTGACAAAAATCTATAATGTTGGAGAGAATGACTAGGATGATATAATTCCAAAGTCATGTGGGCATACAATACAACCTTTAATAAATTTGTGCAACAAACACCATTTCAACCAACATTTGGCATGAGGTAGTGGTCCCAATGGATTTTTTTTGTTTCAAATTTGGAGATTGCAATTGTGACCAAAATGATTTGATAAAAATGTTCAGTGTTAGAGAGAATGACTAGGATGATAGAATTCGAATAGTCATGTGGTAATACAATACAACATTTAATAAATTTGTGCAACAAACACCATTTCAACCAACATCTGGCATGAGGTAATGGTCCCAATAGAGGTTTTTTTTTTCAAATTTGGAGATTGAATTTATGACCATAATGATCGATGGCATTAAATATTTGATAGAAATGTTGAAGCATACAATGATGATTCCTAATTCAAACTAACTAGTTAATCAACACAAGCAAAAGGATTAGAATAACCAATATAACAAGGTGAAGTACTTGGATACTAGATAGAAGGTGTCACTTTATGATAACAAATTTTAACCTTATCAAGGGAAGCTAAAAATAAGGTGGTTGTGACCATATATAATTTATGAAATATTACTAACTAGTAGTAGGGAAAAGTTTAGGGGATAAATTTCACCCATGGGCTAATTTATATTTTTTATAAAAATGATTTGCCAAAATTCTACATGACAAAATTATTTTATCTTAAAAATCACCAAACTTTTATAGAAACTATATAACATCCTTGGAAATATGAATATTTTTACAAAAATATCACCAAGCATTGTATAGTTTGCATATTAAGGACTACTAAGATTCGCCACATATTAAGGACTACTAAGATTCGCCAAGATTTCTACAGTTTAAAATAAATTTCTATCCTTAAAATTTTCCATGACTAGCAAACTATTATAGGGTGAAATGATTAAGGGCTATGTGAGAGGTAATTGTGTGAAACCTTTCCATGAATATGATGTGATTAATTAATTATATCATACATAGTAGGAAATTGCTTTTTGTATAGTTTGAGTGAATAAATAAGGAGCAATATGTGGAATAAAGGTTGCAATAGGAGAAATAGATTTTGGTTGTGATTAGAGGTCATGAATAAGATGTGTTTATTGTATTAGATTTGCACATAGTAGGATATTGAGATTTCTCTAGTTGAGAAATGAAATAAGAAGTGTATGATGTTTGAAGGAGTCTTGTGAAATAAAAGTTGCACATATTGGTTATGATTAGTGGTTGTGATGGGCTTGTAGTGGGAGAAATAGATCTGAAAGTCATGGAAAGGGGAAACAAGAAAACAAATCCTTGCATGTTAGGGACCTAACCCCTCACGTAGGTAGAATAATATATTCCAATGTAATAAAAGTCAATATTAATAAAGCCTAACAATAAGGAAGAATAAGTCGAATGTAAGAAGACCTAATAGAATATTTTGCTTCTAGAAGGATCTTCCTCTAGATGGTTCTTTTGATAGACATATTTAGTATAAATATGAGTCAAGGGTATGAGAAATTTTGTCTTGGATATTATTTTAATAGAGATCTACTCTACTAGAGGTTTCCCCCTCGAAGAGGCAAGTGAACATTGCTCTCACTAATCAAAGTTCTTTTTCTAGTGTTATTCTGGTCTCATTTGGGTATTATTATGGTGTTGTTTTGGTTATATTGTTGTTCATATGCCATTTCTAGCATTTTATTTATGTTATGCATACTTTTTATATCTGGAATATTACAAGTGGTATCAGAGAACTTTCCTTGGCAAAAAATTGTGGGTTAATTTTTTTTCAGGGTAGAGACGTATTCCAGCATCTTTAAGCTATAGAGATATGTCGTTACGTGCATAAACCCATGGTCGGGTATTCATACACACAGGAAATACATGTGGTACTTAAGCACACATTTGTTGGCCACCCTTGTAACCCCTGTTGGTACCCCTTCGAGTGGTAGTGCATTAGATAGCATCTGTATACGGATCAACCTAGATTTCCTGAAGCCCTCTTTAGATAAATCGATCGACCACCTGACTGCTATAGTGCCACTGAGAAAAACACTCAGGAAGATACTCTCTTGTATCTAGGTAGATGGGTAGTACGGCTAAGGGCACAATCTAGCCTCCTTAGTTGGTGCCTTGAGATATTGGGTTGAGTACTACTGTTGGACCTTGCACGTATATCAGAGAGCTATAGCACAGGGAAAACCCTTGTCTATAGAACTCTTGAATGCCTAACCTTTGGGGACGGAAATAAAAAAACAAAATAGACAAGATATATTGCTGTGAAACTGTGTCTCTTGCATTCGAGTTGCCAAATCACTACACATTTCTTTGTGATTAAGCATTTGGGCATTTAATTTCCCTTATCACATTCATAGCTATCATTTTTCAGAAAAAAATTTGATCCCACTTGCCCCTTTTCAGTTCCCTCATCATCATGGCCCATACTTGTAGCCAAGACTTGGAAGCTTGCTTCAATACCTTGCAATCTAATTTCATAGAGACCCAACAAGAAGTGAGATAGCTTAGTGCCAATATTTCCACCATCAATAAAAACATGCATTCCTCCATCACTGCCTCAATCGAGGAACTCAAAGAAGACCTCAAACAAGACATTACTACCCAGCTTGAATTTGTCACTTTGATGATCTGCACCAAGCAACATATACCTAGAGATCCCCCTTTATCTGAATCACCTTTGCATACTGAAGCTGAAACTTCCTCTCATTCCCATAATTTTCAGCCCCATCACTTTCAGGGTGTGTTGGCACAGGGGAAAACCTAGGGTTCAATGCTCAAGAGTGCACCAACGAAACCCTAACTACTAGCCCTTTTGGAAACACCTGTGAAGAAGATGAAGTCTCACTTGAGGTAGAGGCAGGGGTGGTTGCAGGACTCAGGTGTCTGCAACCTTAGCTGGGACACATATCTATGATTATCTTTCTTACAATGCACCTAGCATTAGTTATTCCTTGACATACATTCATTAATACACTTTGGAGAAAGAACAGAGCACCGCAGTAATTACTCAGATCTAGCACTTAGTAATGATAAACAGGTTATACTTAATAAATTAAGCACTTAGCATCTTATGTATCATATCTAGCATGCATTCATATCTCATAATCACAAAGCATAAATAGATCTATCTAAACATATCAAAGCACTTAGCAAGAGAGAGACAAACACATCAACACAATACACAGAGTTACTGTGGTTCATCCCCACCCTGGGGCTATGTCCACGAAGTCTTCTTATGTTATTATCTCTTGTAAATCAAGTTACAACACAAAGCCTTCAAGATCCTACCCCGCCTAGCACAAGAGATCTGCACAGCTCGCTAGATCCTCTTTCCCCGAGTAGATCCAAGCACTAAGTCCTCCTCTGACCCATGCACTCAACACTTACAATAATTAGAGTTGGCACAGATCTCTTATAGTCACACAGACGTCTGATCATATAGATCTACTTTATGCACTAAGCCATTCAATTTACATCACACACCCCCCTTTTCATACACATCTCCTACCCTTCTATTTATACATACAAGAGACCTAAATAAGGGCCGATATCCCTTTCCCATTACAATATTCCCCAAAATCCCAAAAATCCCTAAAAAGGGACGGAGATCCTGTGATCTCCTCTTCGTCATGCGCTCCTCTGAATAGATGTCGGAGTACCGAAAATGGTCAAATATGACCAAGTATTCCTCAAAACTTGGTCAAGGGCCAACAGGCCCCCAACACTCACCTGTGACTCATCCCGAGTCACTCAGGTCTGACCAGGTCCACTTCGAATGCCTCGAGCTTGGCTTGAGCTGCTTCGACCTACTGCTTTGTGATTTCCTCCTGCTCAGTGAACTCCTGGATGAGTGTGTTATTGACTGGTCCTTCTAGGTGCTTCTCTGATATAATCATGACCTACTGTAGCTCTGTCCCTTGGTTCTCAATCTCTAGAAATAGTTGACATGCCTTATCCTGCAAAGGTTGAAGTTGTTGCATCACTTCCATGACCTTGCTCTGGATCATGTGGATATGTTGCTATGCGACACGTTGCTCGTGGGATCGCTTCATTTTCTCTATAGTTGATATGGCCTTCAACTGCATCTGAAGTCTATCTGGATGCTACTTCGCCTTCTGGAGCTGTGACTCCAGTTTATGTAATTTCAGGTACTCGGTCAGGTTCTCATGTATCTACGCACTTCTGGTACTTAGTTGTTTGCATTCTTCAGTGGGATCTTTAATCCTTTCTACTGTACCCCGAGCAGTTATTTCTCGCTGGTCTCTCTCTTCTTGTGGGGTACTTGGGATGATCTGAAGCTCTAATTCCATGACTCTTTGTTGTAGTTGTTGAATAATTTTAGCAAGCTTCATCACTTGATGGTCTAAGGGTTCTTTGGTCTTTTGTTCTAATCTAGTCATAGAGTGAAATACTCTGTCGACAGCTTCTTCGATTTCGATCTACTTTGCAAGAAGATGCTTCTTCTCCTTTTGGATTTTTGCTCTATCTCTATCAAATTTCACTTGGATGGCCTCCTTCTCTTGTTGTGCAGCTTGACGCTGCTCTATGATTTCCTCCTGTGCTTTCTTTTAGGGCCTGGGTGGCCTACGTTGTTACTTCTTCCACTTTCCGAAGGTGTACATCGACTATGTTGGCAATTCTGCGGATTTGAACTGATTCATATCCTGCTTCTGTTGTTTCTTCTGGTATGGGAGTAGTGGAGACTGCGCAGTTAGACTGAAGTGCTCACTGCAGTCCTTGGAGCTCAGCTTCAATTATGCCATACATTGACTGTTGCTTGGCCTCCTTCTTTTCTATAATTTCTTCTATGGCTTCATTCAAATTTAGGAGGAGAAAGCTGAAGTAATCGAGATTGAGAGTGGTCTTCATCTTGGTCACAATCACTTTTGATTTATTCTTAGAGGAAGACTTCTAAGGTGGCCCTTTTCTCTTCTTTGGAACTTTGACTTCTTCTTATGGTTGCTGTTTGACTTCCTCTAGGTCGTCGTTGTTACCTCCTTGATTGGGTGTGATGGAAGTTGTCTTTATAGAGTAACTATCTACATCCTGAACCTCTTTAGGCTTATTTGTTTCCTTTGTCTTCTTTGTCTTCTTCATCTTATTGGACCCAGGTGTGTCCTGCACAGCTTCTAGGCTATCAATATCTGAAATGTTTGTTGGATCTGCTGGAATAAGGAGATATGTTGACCATTCCTTGGTGATTTCTTCTAGGTCTTCTTCGGTCAGCTTATAATAGGACTGAAGTTGTTCTTGGTGTTCATCAGTGCGTGGTGTTAGGTATATAAAGTGGTGTTCCACGATGAACTTGATCAAAGGCCGGAACCTTTGTAAAGTGTTCGAGGTTATGTGAGGTTCACCCCTATGGCTTCTTTCAGTTGGTTATAATATCTGTGAAAAATGGAATTTGATTTCCACTGCTTGCTCATGCTTGTCGAGTACCATAAAGTATTGAACTTCGCAGCTAATGGTTTGAATGGGTCGAGGTCAGGTAAGGTTGCACCTTTCGGTAGCTCCCATGCATTAAAGGTGATAAATATTAGTAGCCAGCTAAAGTGGAATTCATGCCCCTATTCCTGGGCTTCTCTACAGTCAATTTCTAGTTGATTGACCAAATATTTTTCCCAATTCATTTGTAGTCCCTCCGCGCACTTCCCTCCAAGTTCAACTAAGAATTCAGATACTTGTGTAGGTATATTCTTACGTACCATCTTCTTTTCTATCAGCTGACATGCGAGGTGCACTGTGCCACTCTTGATAGAGGCTACCTTATAACCTCGTGCACCTTTTTCAACATTTCCATAAGCCTCTTTAATGTTTTGTGAAAGAGCGTGGTCCACAATCTTTCCAGGGTAGTACTCATGGGGATCAGGGCCTTGCATGCTAAGCCTGTTAGTCCTGTTGATTAGTGCCAGATCAATAGTTATGCAATGGTTTAACCACATTTATCCTCTGTGGTAACTTGCTAGCAGAAATTTCACACAAGCAGTCACCTCCCGATGTCTATCGAAGTGTGGTATTTTCATAACATTGAGCAGAGTAGACTGCACAAGTTTCATCGTCCATCGTTGAGGGACAATCTTCAAGTTTTGAACCTTAGTCCTCATTAAGTACTTAGATGGTGTGAGCATGTTGTAGGATTTATGGTCTCCCAAGTTGAAGTCGCAAAACTTTAACGCTGTAACTTTGTCTTGATCTACGTGGTAGGTGAAAACTCCTTTCGGTAGATATGCAAGGACTAGGGTGTATTCAAAGTCTCTAAGGACACTGTCCCTATTAATATCACCACTAAGAGGGGGAATGTAAGATGGTAGGATGGTTGGCACTAACTTCGTGTTGGTTGTGTCATCCCTATGCTTAGTTCTCAACTCTACGTCGGCTTGAGATGTTCTAGCTTGAGCAGTCGATGGGGAGGATGCCACACCTCTCAATGATGAGGCTTGGACTCCCGTGGGCATCCCTCTTTTCGAAATGACTCTTTCTTTCCTTAAGCTAGAAAGTACTTCTCTCACCGATTCTTCTATTGCGATAAGCTTGTCGGACATGTAAGCTCGGGATAACTGTATCAGGTTGTCAATGGGTTGTCGATACTGTAATCAAATAGAGAATAAAACTGGAGTAATCATTATTTTGATAACGCAGGTATTCTATAATCTCAAGTTCTCAATTGGAAAAACTGTCTTCCGGGCATGGCACGATGGAATAAGTAAGTAACTCTGTAATGGATTGCTTGCAATAGATATGAAGCTTTCATTAACTCTGTTCTATCCATTCTGGTGCTATCCAATGGTCTAGTGGGAACCCATAACTACTTTTAAATCCATTCAGAGCGGCGGTCAAATGAATATATCAGTTCCAATGGCTATATTGCTTCGTCATGGCGAAGTACTCTATATCATTGTTCTGATATCTCGACGAAGCCCTAATTCTGCAATTCTTCTTGCTGCAAAGTGTCCTCTAGAACCTCTTGTAACCTTATAGTATTATCCCTTTTCTTTTTTAACTNTTTCATTAACTCTGTTCTATCCATTCTGGTGCTATCCAATGGTCTAGTGGGAACCCATAACTACTTTTAAATCCATTCAGAGCGGCGGTCAAATGAATATATCAGTTCCAATGGCTATATTGCTTCGTCATGGCGAAGTACTCTATATCGTTGTTCTGATATCTCGACGAAGCCCTAATTCTGCAATTCTTCTTGCTGCAAAGTGTCCTCTAGAACCTCTTGTAACCTTATAGTATTATCCCTTTTCTTTTTTAACTTCCTAGCCTTCTTCCAAGTGAGCTTCATCTTAGTAATGCTTTTACCATTTTGATGTTTATCTTCTGTGATCTTAGTTACTTCGCGCTATGGAAAATCTTTCCTAGGGTTCCTTGATAATACTTCTTCTGTATCAAAAATAGGTAACTCGATCTTCTACAGATCCTTGAGTGTTCTCTTAGCTTTGACATCGGAGTTTCTAATATTGAATATTTGTGATCTACTCTTCTGTTCTTCAATCAAGTGCATGATCCTTCTGGTCATAAAGTCTTTTAACTCTTGCTTCTTCTGTTCCAGAAATTTTTCTTCTTCTTTTCATCTGGCTTGTTCTTTATCAATCCAAGGTTTTCCTATGAGCATGGTAAATGGGGCACTGTCATCAACAAATTTAATGATCTCAAAGTCTTCCTCTGTCGAAGTTCCATTGGTGGTCATAGGTATCTGGGAGAGCCTTTCACATAGGTTTACTAGCTTTCCTCTGAAGAGACTTGTTCCTCCTAGAGAAGGGATCATGGCAGGCTTTTCTATAGCTTCCCAAGTTTTTTCTGGCATAATTTTCACTTGTGTTTCTTCATCAAGAGTACATTCAATCTCAAAGTCCCATATTCTTGCTTCAATTTTCTCCTTTTCTTTGAAGATATCTGATAGCCTAACATGTCGGTGGTCATTCAAGGTATCTTTCGTCTATAGCAATATATTTTCTGACTCTTTATGGGTTTCTTATTTAATCTTGGTCTCTTGATCTCCTTTAGGGTTTGCTTGCTCTATATTTAGCTTCTCAAGCCTAGCAATCATTCTACGGCAATCCAAGACTTCATCATCCATAGCCTTACAATAGAGGCAACTAGATCTTCTCCCAGGGCATTCCTTAGCAAGATGTCCCGGTCTTCTGTAACTATAACAGAGGGTTAATCCTCTTTTTTGTTTACATGTTCCCCAACTCCTTTTGTACCATGCACCAGGATCATGGTGACTAGCCTGCGAAAAACTCTTTCTAGGATCCTGCATCCACTTGTTATTCCAAACATTCTTTCGATGCATAGGTATAACATATCTATCACTATACTTATGAGATCTATTCATATCAAACTTTCTTTCATCTATTAATGCCCTAGTTTTGAAGCTAGGACGAAATCTATCAAACATGCCCAGATCCATGCGTTAGAAACAAAAATTTCCACTTATCTTACTTCTATGGAGAACAAAGCTTCCAAATCTAAGACTTTTAACTATTCTTACCTTTATCAAAGCACAGAGCTTACAGATCTTACCTTTTTCTTGAAAATCTGACCACTTTCTTCGCAGATATGACTTCTTTTCTTCAGATTTGACCTCTTTTCTTCAGATCTGACCTCTATTTATTTAGATATGACCTCTCTTTCTTGGCACAAAGTTGTTGGGTATGTGTTATATTATTTGCATGAGTAGTAGTGTCTGAGCGCCTGCGCTGGGCGCGCAGGGGGGTAAGAGGGGGGTGCAGGGGGGCGGAGCCCCCCGTGCGGGGGTTCAGGGGCAGCGCCCCCGAATTTTTTTTTTTGGGCCGACATATTTTCGTCGGTTTCTGGCCGACATATTTTCGCCGGGCCGACATATTTTTGCTGGGCCGACATATTTCCGGGACCACATGATATTAGGCGGTTTTTCGGCACATGGTTTTTGCCGATGGTTTTCTATTTCCGGTTAAGGAATTAGGGTTTTGGACTAATCTAGGTCATTGGGTTAGGGTTTTGGATGCCGCTGGCTCCTATATGTATATTGTATTGTAAACGGTGTAAAGCAATGTATCAATATAATATATGCTGGTTTTCCCAGTTTGGGTTTCCAGGTGAAAAATCTCTGTGTAATGTTTGTATTTGCCATTGTATCTTTTCTGTTCTTTTCTGAATATCAGTTTGCAGTAGATATTGTACAAGGTTAGAATTTACAAAAGCTTCACAGGTCAAACAAAACACTGTGCACTAGGGCAACAAATCTACGCACAAAGCTTAGTTCACACAAAGATTTTTCTTCTTCAGTTCCCAACAATCATAGTTTCAGGTCTTGACAGTAGAACCATTTGTTGGCATAGGGGCAGACCTAGGGTTCAATGCTCAAGAGCGTACCAAAAAAACCCTAACTACCGACCCTTTCTGTAACAACCCTGGTTAAATAGATGCATAGGGATTATTAATTATAATTAATTAGATAATCTGACTGTCCTAATATGTTTAGTTAAACAATAATTATTTCTTAATAATATTAATTAATTGTTCATATCTGTTGATGATTAAGTAATTAATTAATTGACTCATTAAATATTTGAGTAATGAATTAAAGGATCTTAATAATTTTAATTTATTTAATTAAAGACTTTACGTATGAAGGGCGGGAAAGAAACATTAAATGGAGGATAAGGTAATAAAGGAGGGGATAAGGTAATTAATGGAGGGGAGGAGAGTCAGTGAAAGGGAAGATATGATGGGGGAAGAGTCCGGTGGGAGGGGGGATTATGAGAATAGGGGGGAGGAAGAATTATTGGAGAGGAGAAGACTGTAGTTCTGTTTTTGATATTTTCTGGTTTTTTGTTGTCGGGTTCTAGAGTTTTAGTGAACCATCGCAGGGGGCACCGGGTTGCTGGGGGTTTTGGGCACAAGGGCCAGGATTCCTTACGATATCCTAGAGCTAGGGAGCCGGACATGCTGCTCCTAGCTGGCTAGGTGGTTAGTCGGTTTTGGGAAGGGTTTGGTCATGCATCAGGCTGGGCAAAGTAGCAAGGAAAGGACAACCAGCTTAGCAAGAATTAGCATCAGAGCAGAGGTATTTTTATTCTATTAAGTAATTCTTATTCTGTTATGAAATTGTTGTTCATTAATTAATTTAACATGCTTATATGCTGAATGAAAGAAATTACTTAGTCTTTTTGCATAGAAGTAATCTCATCTATTTCAATTTATGGATTTTAATAGACTTAAATTAATTTGGTCCCTACACTTTCAGCAACACCTGCGAAGCAGATGAAGTCTCACCCGAGGTAGAGGCAGGGGTGGTTGCAGGACTCAGGTGTCTGCAACCTTAGCTGGGACACAAATCTGTGATTATCTTGCTTATAGCACACCTAGCATCAGTTATTCCTTAACATACATTCATTAATACACTTCGCAGAAAGCATAGAGCACCGTAGTAATTACTTAGATATAGCACTTAGAAATGATAAATAGGTTATACATAATAGATTAAGCACTTAGCATCTTATGTATCATATCTAGCATGCATTCATATCTCATAAGCAAAAATCATCAATAGATCTATCTAAACATATCATAGCACTTAGCAAGAGAGAGACAAACACATCAACACAATACACAGAGTTACTGTGGTTCACCCCCTGTTATAACCCTAATTTGCACCAGAAATTCTTACCTAGCATCAGGCCATCTCAGATTGCTTCTTTGCCAAAACACTACTGAACAACTCTTCTTAAAAACCATTTTTATAAAGTCCCATGCGCCCTGCTCCATTACTGCACACGTGTACACACTAGTTGACCCAAGACAACCCGTGTGTACCTACAAAATCATGGAAAAAGGAACGTTGTTGACAGAACACACAACTTTGGGTAAGTTAACTAAACCTTTCGGCCATGCATGGACAATCACTCAACCAAATACCTAGCTTCTTCTAGCCTATAAAAGACGAGTTAGGGGTCCCTTTTGAAAGGAGAAGAATCATAGTAAAGAAACTATACTTGATTGAGCATTCCCTTTGTCCCAACCTTTAGCCATCCTTGTGCAAAGAGAAGTATAGATCAAAGCAGTTGGAAGACAGTGGAAGAAGAGCCCAGGACCAAGATTGAGGAGCAGTAGTCAACTTTATCATTGTAAGGTATCATTGTGAAGTTAATAAAAGAATTGCTTTTCCTGTCCCACCATATGAGATTGTCATTATTGGAATATTGATTGTATGAATGATTAAATATCTAACCTATTAGTTCATAGATCAAATGTTGGATTACTGAGAGGGGGGGTGAATCAGTAATAACGTAATTATAATCCTTTTTTCTTCAAATGTTATATCAATGTAGAATTATTATCCAAAAATGAGCAGTAATAAATAAACAATCACACACATGAATAGTACACCAGTGTTTTACGTGGAAACTCAAATTGGGAGAAAACCACATAATGCTTTTTCTTATATGTCTTGAAGAATTACATTCATTGGAAGCACCAACTTCCTTTGTTTTCCAGCTGCAACTGGAAGGAGGCTCCAACCCCTAGTTTCTCAGGCTACAACCTGAGGGAAGCTCCAACTCCCCAATTCTCTGGCTACAACCAGAAGGAGGCTACAACCCCCTA